>BGPR01024003.1:0-23690 GCA_013235015.1 Araneus ventricosus | reverse complement strand
CTCAATAAATGTCAAAAAAGATGCACTCAATAAATGTCAAAAAAGATCACACTGCCATTTCTGAAGCTGATAGCCATAAGAAATATTTCATCGGCATAAGTCTGGATATTAAAAGTGCATATGATAATGTATACATCGATGGTCTTATCTTTAAGTGTCTTCAGCTTTGAATTACGGGTAATATTACAAAGATACTGCATAACTTTTTACAAAATCGGACCCTTCAAGTTCGTTGGAGAAACTCTCTCTCTGGGACTAAACCTGTTCAGAAAGGCTTGCCTCAAGGCAGTGTTGTATCGCCAATCCTTTTCGTATGTTTTCTCGCGGATTTTTCTGAAACCCTTGATGTGGGTGTAGAATATTCAATTTTTGCTGATGACATTTTTATTTTTTGTGCTCATACATCTTTAGATCATATTTCAAAGAAACTGCAGAATACGATGGAAAATGTTTATAAATGGTGTAACTACTGGAAACTCAATATTAGTCCTGAAAAATGCTCTATAGCTGACCTTTCAAAAAAGAAACTACCGTCCATCCCTCGAATTACATATGCAGGCTTTCCTCTCCCTTGGAAACAAACTATCAAATATCTAGGTATAAATTTTTCCAAAATTAACCAAAATGGTATTATACTGAAAAATATTCGATCTAAAGCCCTCAGGAAAATTAACGCTCTAAAATCTATTGCATACAAGAATTACGGCCCCAGAACAAAGGATCTTATAAATATAGTAAATAATAGCATTTGTAGTCTCTTTTATTACAGTTGTTCAATCACAAACAAATTTTCTGAAACTCAATATAAAGCATGCAATACTATACAAACTATGGCTCTCAGAGTAGCTCTCGGACTGCCTAAATGGACCCCAAACATTGTGCTCATGAAAATTGCGGGTCAGGAAGTGCTATCGGAAAAAATCAAGAGACTGGCGGCACAGTTCTTTATCAGGCAACTTGCCAACGGTGTTCATTCTCCCATTTATGATCAAAACTGCAAACCTAGCATTAAATTAATTAAAAGAGATGAAGTAATGCTAGCTAATTTATTTACGGAACTGGATACATCTACAGATCATATTATTGCTTTTCCTGATACCCTCACCTCGCGAAGTAATTTTTGTGAAATTTTTCTTTCTGATTTTAGTTTCCAAAATAAAGCTCATCCGGCTTTTCTGATCAAGGACCTCTTTGAAGAAGTTGTGCACAAAGAATTTCAGGACTACCATATCATTGCTACGGATGCATCCAAATCACACTCTTTCACTTCTATCGCGGGTATCTCGAATCTGCAATCTTTTGTCTATAGAATTCACTCCATCAATTCCATCTTTACGGCGGAAGCCTTGGCAATTTGTCAAGCCCTTGATGGACTCTCTGTCACAGATAAAAACTTACTTTTACTGACAGACAGTTACTCAGTTCTTCAAGCTTTAAAGTGCCTTACAATCAAGTCTCCAAAGGTTACTCACAGACTTGCTGGCAAAATTCTTGTTAGGAAAAATTTTCATCAAAAAATTAGTTTGGTGTGGACTCCAGGGCATTCACTAATCCATTGGAATGAAAAGGCGGACTTACTCGCAAAAACGGTCACGGAGTCGCATCCATTACTAGAGTGGATTGCTTACGAGGATATAATTTCTCGTTATCAGACAATTTCTCTTCAAAAAACGAACCTTTCCTTTCAACACAGTAAATATCAAGAATCAATTGGAGATATTCCCGCCATGTTCACTCTAGCTCCTTGGCTCAAAAATAGAAGAGAGGATATTATTATTGCACGACTTTTAACCCGGATGATTATTACTCCGGCGCTATTGCATAGATTTGATTTACATAACAACCCTCGTTGTCAAATTTGTAATCGTGACAATAACATTGAACACATTATTTTGTTCTGTTCCAAATACTCCAATCATAGGTCTATCCTCTATGCAAAACTTAACTTTGATCCTCAATTGTGTTCGTCCTTAAAAGCCTTTTTTCAAAATGCTGTTTCAGATAAGCGGCATCTTAGGATTCTTCTTCAATCTCTGAAATCTTTTGACATTTATTGAGTGCATCTTTTTTGACATTTATTGAGTGCATCTTTTTTGACATTTATTGAGGGCATCTTTTTTGACATTTGAGTACCTCTTCGACATTTATCGAGTGCATCTTTGACATTAGTTGAGTGCATCTTTTTTTTACTTTTATTGAGTGCATCTTTTTTTACTTTTATTGAGTGCATCCTTTTTGGCATTAGGGGATAATGGCCTTTGTTGCTAAAAATCCCATCTCAATCAATCAATCACATAGTAATATCTTGAAGGTTCTTGATATTTCCGCTCCTTACAGAGATAGGGCCAAATTTCTTGTATTTTCTAGAAGCTACATTTTGTCAACAAGGTTGGGGTTAATTGGCTTGGTTTCTAGTAAAACTATCTTCCCTGCCATAAGATTAGTATGTTAATGAAAAAACTTTACAGCTTTGTAACAGTATTAACTAACAATGAATGTCAATGTTGAAGAGGAAATGCATGTTAAATTACAATGCTAAAATGTAGTGCTAATTATCATTTTTTATCAGTAACAGAAGGGGAAAGAAAAGAATCTTTGAAAAAATTCCTTCTGCAAAAGAAATTAAGAACTCATAAGATATTTGAACTTGACCAATAATAGTCTCATAGTATAAATCTAACCTTTTGAACATTATTAAATTTACTGGAATCTGATCAGATAAAATTGTGTGATCTGCAATCGAAAGTTCAGTAGAATTAATATTTTTTTCCTTAAATATCTGTGTGCTATCATTGTACTTTATAATTGGCAGAGAAAATAGTGTGCACATAGATGAAGTTTATGAATTTGGAAGACATGCTACAGATTATGGCACGGCACTATTAATAAAAGAATTTTCCAAGTATTTTATATAAAAAAACAAAGTTTTAGAGTTTAAGTGTTCATATTTAGCCAAAGATTTTACTAAATAAAAATTTTAAATCCTGTATAGTTCTGAAATTTGAAACAACAATGCTGTTACAAAAATTGTCTGGTGGGTGTAAGTGAATGTAATCCAACAAGCAGGATAAAAAGCTTTATTCCACGAAGATTTCGGTAAAACACTAATCAGAGGTAACAAAACTGAACAGCACTTGTATAAATTAACAACAGAGATTACCAATAAATCTCAGTAACAGCACTTTCTATAGTGTCCAATGTTTCAGTTCACCCAATTCACTGCTGATCAAAGTTCAACTGACTGCCTCTTGGTTCGAGAGCTTGCTTTTTATACCTTTATGAACAGAAAGTGATGTCACATAGTAATCTCGAATGTTCTGGATATTTAAGCTCCTAGAAGAGATAGGGCCAACTTTCCTGTATTTTCTAGAAGCTTCATTTTGTTACCAAAGTCAGAGTTTATTGGCTTTGCTCCCAGTAAAACCTCTCCTTATCCTAAGATTAGTATGTCAGGGAAACAACTTCATAACAATACAGACTTGCGATGCTTTTATACGATAGAGTCTACTAAAAAATGTTTCAGAATAAGAGATAAGAAATTGAAACTTTTGTGCAGTAATTCATCTATTCATTGATATAAAATAATTGAGCATAAAAATGTGCTGCAGATTTGAAGGTAACAGAACATTGAGAAGCCATTTGTTTTCCGTGTTTGTGTGTATAAAAAACTGTTCAATGTTTAACTTGAATAAAATTCAATTTTAATTTACTTCCTGCTTGTTTTGGATAAATTGAATGCAGGCTGGTAAAAAGAAATTCCCCCAAAATATCATTTTGAAAATGGGCTGATTTAGCAAATTCAACATGATAATGCATTTCATGTACATTTTCCTTAGGAACATTAGAGCATCAGTATAACTAATGTAATTGAAATAAAATGAATTCTTAGAGAGAGGACTTTCAATGACTACAAGCATGGAAATAAAGAAGAATTCAGATTTCTGAACTCATCTACAAATCATTACTTTTAATGTATTAATTTGAATTTCATCGAATTCAAAAAATAAAATTTACTCAGAATACTGTAAAAATATTTATTTACACAGAACTCTGTACATAAATGTATATACATTTAGCCATAAAAACATGGTAAGTAAGGCATCCTTATTCTTCTATGAAATGTTAATCGCCACCAAAAGTCCATTATATGTCTCAGGTCTATTAAATATCACTCCTGAAAAGCAAAAAATAGAAAAGCTATCATATTTAAATCTTTCATAACAGTCTACATTACATAAACATATAAAATGTAACAATCAGACAGCGATGAAAAAAATTTCTACAAGTTTGTCTAAATAATAATAATAATAATAAAAATGAATTTGTGACAGACGCTGCTCATAAAAGTGAAACTTCACAATCCATAGTCACATATTTTCTTCAACCAATATCTTGGAAAATATTGGATATCAAAACTTTTCAAAGAATGAATTTATCTTAATTTAAAGATACTTACTGTGGAGCTGGTATCAATAAGGATTGCAGAACTTTAGAACAAATTAACCTAGGGCTCAAGAACGTGGGACAAGAAATTTCAATGTCAGGCTAAAAAGATCCAAATTTAGTATATTAATAACATTCATCAAACAAATACCCGAAAACTAAAGAAAACCCAATTTTACACAGCATGCTCAAAAGGATTGCACTTATAAATAGCTTTAAAATCTAATATAATAAAACATGGTTTAAAAACATTTTAAACTGACTAACCAAATTTAAAAACTGAATTCTATAAATGAAGGCACTTCATTTACATATTACAAAACAAAGCACTGGTAAAGTATAACATATGATTAAAATCAACAGATTTTCGTAACTGAAAATAAATTATTCTTCTAAAAATAAGTAAATGAAGAATGTCTGTCAAATAGAAAAAGTAATTTCCAATGTATACGGTCAAAATATATATTGTAAAATTTCAATACAAGGTGATAACTTTGGACAGACAAAAAAAAAAAAAAAAAAGCATACTGCATACAAAATAAAGCTATTGCCACTAAAACTTTTAAGATTTATTTTAAATTGAAAGATTTAGTAGATTTTTTTTATTTAACACTTATTTAAAAGTTTCAATTATTAACAGAACAAATGCCAATGGATTTTATTTAAATAAAGAATTTCTATATGACATTCTGGCTCCCCCCCCCTCAAAATTAGTTTTACAATTCAATGCAAATAATGAAAGCTCTCTAGTTCATAGGTTTGTTTCAAAATTGATCCATAACATTGAATATTCCCCACAAATATTTTTAATTTACTGCTTAAAACTTAGCAGTAAAACTTTACCTTGTATGTTTTATTTTCAAATCTAAAATTAACTACAAAATGTAATAGACCTCTAATTAAAAAATCTTAAATGAAGTTCAAAAGAATACTAGCCAAAATAAAAAGTTTCCTTTTTCAACTTTATCTTTGAAATCACTTAGTTAATTATTAAATTTAATAGCAACTTTTAAATTCTGTAATAATAATTTTTAATTAGATATTGAAAATGCACTTTTAGAAATATTATCATTCAGAGAATGAAATTAGATAAATTCCAGAGTTTATGATATCAACAGTTAACAAATACATTAACAGTCCAAAAATATGCATTAAATTTCTTGAAATAATACTTACATGCTCAAACATTGAAACATCAACTAAAGGCTTCTTTTCAACTGTCTCAACAGTCGACACTTTGCTCTCAGCTTGAAGCATTGCAAAAGGAGTAGCTGGCAAATTTTGGTGCACTGTTAACTACATAAAATATTAAAATACATGGCAAATTATGATCTGCAAATAAGTTTTCAGTATTTTAATACAAGGAAAATCTGATTAAATCATTAAAAACACAAAACAGTTTTCTTACAATTTAATAAATAGCTTGTGCATGTAATCTCTCTATATAAAACGCTGATATGGACGCAAAATTGGGCCGAATTTGTCAATCGCATTTTGGCAACACCTCGCAAGTATCGTTTGTTTACATCTATGGAAAGTCCGAGATAACGATTTTTTTTTTTTGAGACCGCGTTTTTTTCTTTTTAAGCTAAATAGTTTAAACAAAATAAGTTTAAATGTTGCAGTTTCGATTAAGCAAATGAATAAATGTCTCCTATATGTCCTTTTTAGTCAAAAGCTTGAGAAATGGGCTATTTCATCTCTCGATTACCCACATTTTCCCAAGTTAAAAAAAAAAAAAAAATAAGCGACTACCTAGAGAAAAATGTTGTATCTTTCTTGACTACATTGTAATTGGAGTCAGTCTATATAAACTTAGAAAGCTTTCTGGGCAACATTTAGTTTAAAAGTGTGCATGTTTAAGATTTTAGTGAAAAAAAAAGCAAACATTTTGAAAAAAACCATCTTATCAATTTTAAAAACTGAATATGAATTACTTTCAAGACGTTTTTCATCTTAAACTGTCCCTTTTTAGCTAAAAGTTGGTGAAATGGTTTTTTTTATCATCTGTTGACAACTGAAATTTTCTGTGGTTTAAAATGTAAATGGCTACCCAGAGAAAAAGTTTTATCTGTCCTGATTAAATAACAATTGGAATGAATATGTATAAAAGTGCCGCAACTTTTTTTGAGCAAAATTTCATTAAAAAGAGTGCATGTTTAAAATTTTGGTTAAAAAAGCAACAGTATTGGAATTTTTTGTAAATTTAAAAAAAGCTATTTTATCAATTTTAAATAGCTAAAAGTAAATAAGTATTATGTGCTTTGATTTTGAATAGTTAATATGGACATATTTTAAGTCACTTTTCTCCATGATATGTCCTTTTTTAGCTAAAAGGTTGTTAAATCATCTGTCAACAACTGAAATTTTCTGTGGTTTAAAAATATAAATGACTATCCAGAGAAAGAATTTATATCTCTCCTTACTTTTAGTAAATAATGTATTTATAATTTCCTATTACTAGCAGAAACGCATAACTGTATGGCAAGCAAGCGAAGTGAGCTGGGATCACGTAGTGATCCCAGAATGTATTTCAAACTATACAAAACTATCCCAAAATAATTACAACATGATTCTTGGGGATTGGCAAACGCAGCAAGCGGGGGTTGTAACCCCCTAGTATTTACTTAAATAGCTTGTGCATAATAAAGTTAAATAAGACAATTTTTCTTTAAATGAACACCACAAAATTTCAAACATGGTATCTAATTGATACTCTAATAAGGTCATTTTGAAATGAGCATATAGCTGCATTGTTACTCATTTTAATCAACACTTTGAGAATAGCATTTCTTTCAGTCTATTAAATACCAGCACACAGCATTCTTTAATATCCAGGGATAATATTGCTCGTGTACCAAAAATTTGAAAAACTGTGTTGCTGCACAAATCTGATATAGAAGCAAAAAGTATATAAAATTTAATTTATATTTCTTACATCATTTACCTTTTTGAATTTTCAACATTTTTTTAATATTGGCAAGATTAACACGTGTTTTACGGCAAAGAGGAAGAAATTTTTGGAAAGTGTAGCATTAATTTTTTTGTGTGCTAATAATTGAAGGTTTAACACTTTGGATCCCATATATCCACTAGTGTATACATGCTATGTAAATTGTTCAAATTCATGCATCCCCTAGGGGGAAAAATGATATATAATAGTATAAAACCCCATATAAGGAGACACCAAACACTGTGATTTACTTTATTGAGATTAAAAATACATACATATATTCTCTAGGCTGGGTTATAAGAATTGTTAGAATACAAAATAGATTATAAATTTTCATGATATTGCTCAAAATGTTTGCAGGTACAAAATGATTTTTAACATGCATTACATGAATGCATAGTTAGTGGTGGTGGTTATTTTTAAGTTACAGCATATCCAACATCTATTTCACTTTCTTGTGGAACCTCCCAAGATATTATCACAAGTACATGAAGTTTGTCGGGTGTGTTTTTATTATTGCACTCATCTTTCAATTTTGCAAAGTTATCAGCAGGGGGAGGGGGGGGGGGAGATCTGGATTTTCAGTGTCCACGAAGGCAACTCCCTCTAAGATCCAAGGGGTTAATATGATCTATATAATATTTTGATGCAGACAATCACTTTCCATTTAATCTTTTTAATATTAAATTAGAATCTGAAGTGTGGATATTAACAGACAATGAAGATGAGGAACTGCTTGTAGAAAAAAATGTCCATAGAATACAAAGGATTTTGGTTAGATGTCCAGCTATTCAATAAATTACTCCAAAATTCTTTACCAATTGGCTAGTGAGAGGACTTTTTTTTAAGCTCTAAAAAATTTCTGTTTAAAGAATAGAAATAACATTTTATATTCTGTGTATATCTAGGCTATTAATAATGTAGAATGTTTAACATTCTGGCATAAAATCATCTATATGATCGATTCCTTAAATAACTTATTCATTCTAAAACAAAATTTGAGAATGTAAAAAATGTGGCATTTTGACTACATCAGACCTGATATAAACAGAGAAAAATATATAATGAATAAAATTACCTTCTTCGCGTCAGAACTTTCCACTTCTTCTGCTTCATCAGTCAAGGTAAGCAAATTCTAAATGCATAATGTAAAATTTTAATTATATATAAAAAATATAAATTCTAAGAATTTTGCTTATGTTCTAATGACATAATATCTATAGTCATTACAAGTTGTTTTCCATTTGCTACATAAAAAAGTTAGTACTTTTATATAACCTTTTTATGCCAGTATTTAACAGTAGGAATACAAAAAATGTAATTTAACTGTATTCACAGAATTTCTGAATAACTGCTCTTTAAACTGAAGCCTAGAATGACAGTTAAAACATAAGAAACATAAATTAACAGTTGGTAAGTTAATGTCGATAGAATGAACATCATATAATGAGATGTGCAAAATGCAATCTATCTTTCATGTGTTTTGAAAACAATAAAACTTGGAAAGAATCTCAACTGAAAAGCATTAAAATTTTTTGACTTATTATGAATAAATAAAAACACGAGCTTTACCACACGAAGAAAATGAGAAAATGAAAACAATAATATAAATTTTTAATTTCTCTTTCAAACTTTAGAGATTATTTGGCAGTTTCTTTTACTATCATCATAATTTTAAGCTTCAAATATCAAGAGCTTCATGCCATTTTAGTATGAATTGGATGAAGTTAAATTAAAACATGATTATGGTCCACTGTTTAACATCTTTTTGTAAAGGGGGAAGGGAGACAATGCAAGTGTTTCAAGTTGGTGACTACAGAGAATCTGTTTGAACAATAATCAAAGCCATTGTGATATTAGAGGACTAAAAAGACAATATAAAATAGTGAACTCTTAGCTTTTACCATATAAAATTGCATCTGAAAGTGAAGTTAGCAGGAATCATTATCACATTATATATTTTGTAATCATATGCAGAGCAATACACTGCACTAAAAGCTTGTATTAACACATTCTTTTATGCTTTACAGTTACTAAAATTGAAAAATACATGTCTATTGTTATAAGAGTTATTCCTTGGGAAATAAAAAGCACTAGTAAAGTTAAAGAACAAAAGCATATTTTTGAGTTAAAAAAATTATGCACTAACAGTGTATGTTCTGCCTTCATTGCTTCTTTGCATTTATTTTAATTGCTGTAAATATAATTTTGCATGTAATTTAAAAACCTTTCTCGGAGTATCTGCACTAATAAACATGAAATAGGTATTTGGAAACTGTCTTCAGATTCCATTTAATAACTTAAGATATGCACTGTAGAATGTTTAAAAGCAAATATCTTTACATCTATATTTTTATAAATGTGGACATTTAATATCATAATGAAAAAGGTAACATATATTCAGATCCTATTAGATATTCATCTTCATTTTGTTAGGGGTTGGTTACTTTATGTTTCTGAAGACTATAGATTTAAGCATTAGCCACTGAGTTTTAAGGTTTATGACAGAAAATTTATTCTAAAGTTTAAAATACTGAAATTTCTACATTTTTTAGGAGGGGGCACAACATGGTAATGAAGCATTCAAGAATTTTTATTGTTATAAAGCAATTGAATTTATCCTAATATATCTAAATAATAACGTTTTAAAAACTTTAGAAACTGTAAATAAAAGATTTATACAAAAAGAAAAATATTTAAAATGCAAGTATATCAATTAAAAATAACAGACAAGATTATTATTAAAATCATCCAAGTCTTCAAAAATATCCCAAAGTACAGCAGCTAGTACTCAGCTAAATACCTGATCTTCATCAAAAAAGAACAGCTGTGAAGTTCGGAGAAAGGATGAATTTTCTTCATTAAGAGGAACAAAGATGGCTGCAATTACAGGCTTTTGGCTAACATTTTCAACAGTATGGAGAGGTTCTGGGTTATCTGGCTTAAAAAGGTACACTGGAAAAAAAAGAAATCCATATTCTTTCAATAATATAGTTTCATAGTTTAAAGAAAAAACTTACACGCGAACAAAACCAATCAATGAAAACAACAATAAAAAATAAACATTAATAGATAACTTTATAATGCTTTCAGTACAAACACTACTTCCATAACATCATTTCTTCTTTTGATGTGAATTTTTAAAGATTTACAAACTTCCTGAGCAACCTGCACATTCAGCAGAATACTCTTTGCTGTTTCAAATAAATTTCAGGTGACCATTTGGAAGTTGAGATTTATAAATTCTTAAAAATTAAAATAAAAAAGTATTTTGTTTTTAATGGAGTCATTTAAAAACTACACAATTTCCTTTCACATAGAGAAACCAATTATAACATTAAAAATTGACACACATACAAATATACAAAGAGTAATAGAGTGAAATGTATCTAAAAAATGAAGAACAATTGAATTGACAACTACTAAAAAAAGAATATAATTGAAATGATTCACTATAAAAATAAGTGTGACGATATCAACTCATTTTGAGTAGGAAAATTATATTTTGAAATATTGATAAAACTTTCAAAAAGCAACCAGAAAACTTTTGATTTAAAAAATATATGCTAAATGCAGTACACAGAAAAAGACTTACATGTATGATCACCACAAAAAGCAGCAACCATGTCTGAAGTGCTATCCGCTACAATTCTTTCTACCGATGTGTGAACTATCCACTTCACTAGAAAAAAATAGCAAATATTTAAAATAGGTAAATAAATTTATAACTAAAATATAATAGAACACTGAAACTGATGTTAATGATCAAAATGAGTTATTATGTAAAAGTGATTACTGATTGTTTTCCTACCTATTAAAAATCAAATAACTTACTTGAAAGTGACAGCATATCCCATGCAATGATCGAATCTCCATCATGACAAATAAGAAGGTGGCAGCATGATTGCCTGCCAAATACCAATTGCCTAAAGCATACAAAATAAAATTAACTATTTGATAACAAATGACCCTGAACAATATAATATAAATATGGCTTTTTTTTTTTTTTTGGAAATTCAATCTTTCTCCCAATGGGACAGAAAATAAGTCCTTGAATATATCCTTGATGACATATCTTTTAATAACCAAAATTACTTGAAATAATGTTATATGTGATTACTGTAACCTTTATTATATTATATGTACTTCATATTTTGCTCACAAATACTGAAGCATAAGGAATGTTTACAAATTTGATCAATAAAGATTAAAGCAAACATGTGTCAATGTTAGACATGAAAATATTTTCATTCCAAGCATCCAGTTGCTATTAACCCTTTGCGGTGCAGTGTGCCAGCTGATGGCACATCTAATTTTAGTTGCTTCTCAACTGTTAAATTCAACTCTAAATGGAAAATAATAGGCTTAGTAGTACTCCTTTTAGAATGTATATAGCAGCCTTATGAAATTTCGTTTCAGAATAGGAATTATTAGAGATAAAGTTTGGGAAAATTCCTTAACTCAGAGATAAGAAATTTTTTCAGTTCTAGATGTTTACAATTTTAGCAAATTAACACGAAAATTTTCCTCCAATATTCTTGAAGTTTTAACTTATGATTTTCTGTAAGATTCAACAATATTTTTTGAGTGTATCAAGGTGGCTGTATCTAAGGGGGTTCTCATATGAGGGGGACGACCCCCCCCCCAGGATTGAAGTAAGTTTTTAAAATTTTTTTTTAGTGGATTCTATGTCTAGACAATAAACTAAACCCATTCATGAAGTTTTTTCAACATATTTCAAAAAATTTGATGCCTTGCGCCACAAAGGGTTAAGGGAAGACAACAATAGATAACCTTACATACAGTTTCAAGAGATTTCAGATCTTATCTCCTAATCACAGAAAAGGGCCCTTTCTTCTTTCTTCACTAAAATTCTAGTTTTAATAAGACAGTTGGATTCCACACAGCCATTATTTAAAGTTCACCTAGCACAGGCCTGTTGTATCACTTTTTATACTGTAGCATCAGACTAAAGAAGCCTTTAATAATTTAATTCAGACAACTTATATTTTATTGATACAATACCTTGTTCAGTCAAACAAAAATTTTTAAAAACTCTCTTCCCAACAAAAATAGATTGACAAAGTCTCCAACTAAATTTCATTTCTGACACAAGAGCCTGCACCTAAAGTTAAAACATTTTATTCTTGAAATAAATGGTAAAACCAGTCTGAGCACAACATTGTTCATCCAGGACAGCCTCAATTTCGTTACAATACCAACAAAATCCAAAATAACTCAAATATTTTACCATTTACATTAATGTGGGAATTGCACTTTTCCAGCATCGCTTTTTTCCTTCCTCATAATATTTTTTTCCACTCACCAAACGAGCTTATTTGAATAAATGCTAGTTCAGCAGAGAGAAATCGAAAGCTAGCCAAAGATCTTGAAGCCATCACACGGTCTGTGAGTGGTAAACATGTGATGCATAGGAGTATTCTTCCATTAAAATGGAGTGCAATATTTTAATCAGTATGAGATGGCTTTTAGAAATTAACAAGACCAGATGTGCAATTGAGTTTGAGTTCTAACGGGGTTCCCCCGCTAACAACAACGGCAATGGTATTGGCTATATTATTTTAACGTAATGTAAGTTATAATATCTCTAACTAATGTAGCGCTAAGTAACTAAAACGATAACCCTTTATTCTATCTCTAATGTATAATTATAATCATTGTAATTATCTTCCTTCATTCATGTTTTCTTGTCTTAAATAAAAGTTAATTAGTATTAAACTGAGTTATCTTCAATTGTCTTCTTGTGTACTCTCCTAGGTGCACAAGTAGATATTTTCCTTTTCTATACAGACTGGTTTTGGGAGTAAACTTCACCATCTACATAATCTGTTGGTTTCGGCTGAGATATGAACATCAATTCCTACATAATTTGAGTAATAATGATCAAAACTTAATTCTCCCAAACCAACCCTCTACATTTATCCTACAACAATAAACCATATAGAAAATTCTGAAATCATCTGTTGGTTAATACAATTTTCACATACCTAATTTTGTTGCTCTTAGTTTTATGGCATAAAATAGTTTTGAGAGAAGGTTTGTCAACAGTCCACAGAGTAGCCATATTATCAAAAACAACAGCAAGTAAGGATCCATCCTCTGAGAAACAAGCATCTCCAGCAGGCAAGTTTCGAAAGCAGCCCATTGATTCACAAGTCCAACTTTGCTTATTATCTAGATAGATGAAGAAGAGGGTGTATTAAAAAGTTGCTTCACTTTCTAAATAATGGGAAAAAAAAAAAAAAAAAAAAAAACCCACCACCTATATATCTGTTAACCCTCTGACTGTGTATCCCGCGATTTCCATGGGTTGGAAGAAAGTCTATTTTCTGCTGCATCCTGTGATTTTCAAAGGGTAATGTGTTTACTTGGTACTTATATAGCGTATATATATATAATACCAATAAAGCTTTGCACATAAATAACAACTTGCTTGCCTCAACAGTATATGAATACGTTTGCAAGTGTTACATCTAAATAGTGATTTAAAAAAAATACACAGTCAGAGGGTTAATATAATATAACAACATCAATGCATTTAAATGTTAGTGTGATCTTCATTATATTTTTCATAAAAGAAACTGAAATTCTGATGTTACTAAAATCTTTTTGTGACTTTCCTTTATTACTAAGAATACCTTTAAATTTACAATACATGTTCATAAATTTTGCAAAATTCAGAAGACATAAACTAACAATTTTGTGATAGTTTAGGATATCTTTCCTCAAATATTTAGAAAAAAGAAAAAGCAATAAATCATTTTGCATACCAGTTACAGAATAACAATTAAAAACAAGGAAACAGAAAGAGTGATATATTATATTTACCACATCGAATATCATCTTTTAAGCCCCATATTTTAAATCGACAATCATTACTAGTAGTTACAGCAATTGGCATGTCCTGAGATGCTATACGAGGTTGAAACAGGATGCAGTTTACTTCTTTGTTGTGTGGTAGAATAACATTTGTATTTAGAACAAACCTACAAAAAAAAGTATTAAAATAAAATATACAACTTAATGATCAGGTCAAGAGAATCAGCTTCTCTTTTTGAAACATCAAGAAAAAAATTTCAAAATTTTACATCGCGTGGTGGAAAAAACCCCTCTTAGTATACGGCCACACACGCGTTTTTGTGCACTCGCTGTTTGCCGGTTGACCGCACAAGAATTATAGACAATATGCTGAAGAATCAGGGGTGGCCACACATGTGACCTTTGCGAAATCTTCTCCCTTTTTCGGGGTGCATTATCATGGCTGCTGCAAAACGATCTGCGTGGGTCTATTTTTCAGGCGCGGGAAATAAATCGCTTTGCTGCTTATGGTGGTTTCCATTGGTATTTTCATGTGTTCCAGTGTCAGGTTATCAAGTAGGCAACTGTTTAGGGTGCCCTGCAACTTTCGGGGGCCTCAGGCATAGAAATTTTTTCCAGCATTTTCAGGGTTATTTAATTTTTGTAATTTTATTTGGTTTACAAGGGCTCTATGTACTCGAATGTAGTTTAAGTACTACTTAAATTTCAAAACACTATTCTTAGCAATTTTTTCATGTTTTAAATTTCTCTTGCAGGTATGTGCGGTTAATCTTTTTTCTTACAGTCGACGGATTGACTCATGAGTATCAACACCCCTGTCAAACTTTGTATATGAGTATTTGGAATGCACTAAAACAAATTTTGTTGCTTTTCCCCCCAGTTTTGTTAAAAAATTGATTTTTAAAGTGAAATTTTTTTAAACGCGAGATAATGAAACTAGCTTTCTTGAAGCTGACCAGCAATTAAATGTCATAAATTTTTCAAAACTATATTTATATAAAAACTGGTTATATAGATATTAAACTAAAATAAATACAAAAAAATCTTACTTTGGTAGTTATGGAAGAAGGAGGGCCCGTAAATTGATTTGCCTAAGGGCTAATACAGGACTTAATCTGGCCCTGTTGTGTTCTGTTCTACATTTTTTGATATTTAAAATAAATATATTAAGGAATACTACTTGGATAGTGAGCTTATGATTCTTGAACTTCCATAGTTTTTTTTTCCCAGTTTTATATCACAGATGTGAATATTTCAGTTGAAATATTGGCAATTTCATTTATTTTATTTTCACATCATTCCTTTTATATTGCTTTTTCTTAAATGTTTATATTTTTCTGTTTCTTTTTAAATAAAATTGTTTAAGATAATTGTACTTATTAACCTTTTCCCAATTACAACCTAATTTTAATAATTACTCTCTTAAAAATTGATTGTTTTGTCCTTTTCATCTGATCGCAGTTCTAAATTCCGAAGTACGCCACAAAATAGTACTTGTGATGCTTCAAAACTAGACATTAGTATAACTAAAATAAGCTGTTTGTGTCGTGTAGTTGCAAAAGTAACCATCTCCACCTTTCAAAAATACGTTTTTTCAAAGATTATATGTCTATTTGACCCTCTTAACATCTCACCATCATGAATTGGTAATTAGAATACATTGCCGAAACGCTTCGAATGCCATGCAGTTTATTTTTCAAATCTTATTTCGACTAGATGTGACAGAAAATCCACTTTTCTTATTTGGAGATGGCCACTTTACAGCTTCACTGCACATTTATTACACTGTATCTTAATTTTAAAAAAATTGTGTTGGTGGTAAAAGGAAATAATATGGTTCAATTTAAAGCAGGAATTCTTTCAATTACCTTCTTACTTTAAAAAAATGTTTAAAAATCTATAATATATCTTTAGTTGAAGGGAGAAAAAAAACCAAAACTCTAATGAAATTATAAACACTTTTGCTTTGTTTTCAAGAACGAGGTTAATGGAACGAATCTTTTATTTATACATTTCTAATGTATCAAAAGTTTCACACAAACAACTGATTGAATTTGCCACTCTGTTGCACTAGAAAGCAGAAACAAATGACTGAGCTCGCGTCAGAAAAACTGCACGTGTGGCTGGCCGTGGTTTGGATATGGCTGCTGAGGGAAATGGCAGCCGCGAGAAAATGGCGAAGAACTGCTCGTGTGGCTGTAGACCTAGAGCTTTAGAAAGTTAAACATAAATTACAAAGGTGCAAGCATTGTGCATATGTGACAGTAAGCTCTACATAACTTATTTTTTTCCTTCTTTTGGACATCAATGAAAAACACCACAATATGGATATATTTTCAAACACAAATAGAGAGAATTTTTTAAACTTTTTTTTTTAAAACAAAGCAATGAAAAATTGCAACTTATTCTTCAAACAAAATCACAATAGCATGTTCTCTTGTTATTTTTACTAACTGGACATTACAACCATGTAATCATATCTAATTATATTATGCCATAATATTTGAAACTTAAGTTTATTATTGGCATTTTCTTCTGAAATGCAACACACTTTTTTTATAAACAGTAATAATACAAATTTCAGAAAATGAAATGGGGAAATTTACATTATGAATAACATATTTTTCCCTACGAAATTAATAGAATAAGATTATACAACATATAACATTTATTAAGAAATAATTGTCTATATTTTCCATGTAACATATGTTCATTCAAATTAATTTCCAAGAAAAACAATGTATTTTTAATTCTTTTTTAACTTAAAATTGCCCCCTTGGCAGTTTTAAATATCACTCAAGCAAGAAAAAGTAATTAAATACAGTACAACTGTTTAACCAAACTAAAGGGGGGGGGGGCCGTTTCGGATATGGATTTTTTCTGTTAATTCATGAACATCTATTACTATATTGTAATTTGGAAATGGACAACAAATTCAAACTTTTTTTGGTAGGCTATATTTATGTTATTTATTAAAGTTAAAATTATATCCTTAGGATCACAATAGGTACATCAACATATATTTAGTAGTAGTTTATAGCAATTATTCATTAAAAAAACTTAGCAATTTTTGTTTGTTTCTTTCGTCCCTCCTAACATTTTCAAGGAACAATGTCCTGCCATCTTTTCATTACAAGGACGTCAGCCGACTGTGTTTTTGGATTTGCGATTTCAGAGGCATTTCGAATAACCCCGGTTAATCCCAGTTTGATTAACCGGGGTTTTACTGTACATGTTATATTTGCACATCTTAAGATTGGAAAACATTCCTTTCATATTCTATAAAACTCTGTGATTAACAAGTGTGCGACTGGAATTACAGTCGAGGATAGACAGTGTTAGTGAAATCTAGTAAATTACCAAAGTCACAAATGCTGACATAAAACCTACGTTTGTTTAGAAACATCAAACTCCCAGAATTTGAGCCAAATCTGTGGGCTTGTTTCTCCATCATCCCAAAATTCAGCAGTTGCTAACCACTGCCCTTTGTCATCAATGGCAGCTTTTTGCACATCTGTATTCAGAACCACATTTTCACGCTCTTGACTGATAAAATTTCTTCCAGATATATCCAACTGAAATAAAAAGAAAATGAAACAAAATCACTTTATTGAACCCCTTAAGTCGTTTGTTTTCTCAACTATCTAGTTAGATGGCACCTTCTATTTTGGGAATGAATTCATTGCCATTTTAATTCAATTGAGAACCTAAAGGACAGTTGAAATATTTATGGATTCCTCGTAATTTTGGTATTGGAATATTTTAATACAGCCATATGGCTAATATTTTTAATCAATCATATTAGCATTTGATATGTGTGTTTTTCCTTTTTCTTTCAAAAATATGCTTTTTGATGTTCAAATCTCCTTTGTTTGGGAAGTCTCGGGCTATGAGAAGCTGTGTTTGGCGTAATGCTAGCTTCTTACCGAAAAATTTCCCAATTATTATTTTGAATCCATTTCGAATAGTTCTTAGCCCTTGAAAACGTGGACTAGAATAGATTCCTTGTTTGTTTTTGGTTATATTCGATTAACTCTGAGCTTATTTTATTTATTTATTTTTTTTGGCTGTCTTTGTATGATCTTGATTTCCATATCTGTGGTTGACTTTGTTTTCTAGAATTTAATGATACCAGAAATCACAATTAATTTTTTAGAAATTTTATAAATGATGAAGGTAACATAAATGTTTTATTATTATAAGTCTGCATATGCTTCAAACAAATAAATGTTCTTTATGGAAGTAAAAGAAACAACAAAAGGAACAATAATACACAGACATATAAGTTTAATTTTTGAAATAATTTATCACATTTATTTTAATCCAAAATATAGATATGGAATGGGATAGGTGAAATTGCCATGAGAATAGTTCCTTTAAAGGAGAATGAAAACCTAATTTTAAATATCATATGTGGAAGAAATATGTTATGAAGGTTCAGGCAACTACTGAAACTAGAACCAATGATTCTAATAATCAGATCTTTCTTCAAACAGAGCACTAAATCATGTTTTTCCACTAAATATACATTCAGAGAAAAGTAGGCACAGGAAGAAGGTAGGAAAAAATGAATATAATAAATACTTATAATCATGAGAATTGCATCTACCTGCTTTGTAAATAAAACAAATAAATATTCTTCTTTTTCATATTGGAATCTCTCTCTCTTTTTTTTTTTTTTTTTCTTCTTCCAAATCTTATAAATTTCTGCACTGCTTCAATTTTAAAAATAAAGAATACTTTTTCTTTATTAAACAAGATATATTTGCTTAAAATAGCTTAGCTGATGGAAAATATTTGATTATAATAATGGAAATAATACAAATTTTGAAAGTTATATTACTTGTATTGAAAACAAAAATGTAAATTAAAATCCTTTTTAACAATATAACTTTCAGATAACAAATTAATAATTAAGTCATTAAGTTTCTAAATTTTTTTAATGTCTAGTTCAATAAAAACAACAGAAGAAGGAGGAAGGGGGGGGGGGGTCAACAACAACAAAAGCTTTACAAATTAAAGAATATATATATAAAATACAAACAAACTAATTTAAAAAAAAGTAATTCCATCTTACATTGAATAGCTGTTTATCCTCATTTATATTATAAAACTGCAAGTGACCAGGCTTTCCATTTAACACAAGAGCTTTGTTAAGGGGGTCATAGAGAAGACCAGTGGGTAAAATGTTAGCAGTTTTGGCACCCTGAAAGTGACCTTGAGTTAAACCTTGTATCATCTGAACCACAATCTTCTGAGAGTTGATAATTTGTAAAGCTGGAAAAAAATGATTTAACAGCTAACAAAGGATCATATTTAACATTTATATAATGCACATGCAGCATTTACAATAGTACTTGTATTGACATACCCATAATCTGAATAAAAAAACCAAATATTGCATAATTATTAAAATTAGGTTTACAATTAAAATAAAACTGAAAACAAGGACAATTTCAAAATTATTGTAGAAAACAAAAAGGGTAATCATGTTTAATTATGAATTACAACATAATATCCATAAAAAATTTAATATTCTTAAGAAACAATCTTTATTTAAGAACATCAATAGGTACAATGGAACTGCTTTTTCTGCATTTAAGCTTAAATAGATGAAAAAAAAATAATAAATTTAATTCTTTGTTGAAATCACCTAACCAACAGATAATCAATTTCATGGTATGATTGCATAAATTTCTCTACTGATAACTATTTAAATTATTTTCTTCAACATAGAGACTATTTTATACAGATTGACTTTGATGCAAACTACATCAGATCTTATTTAAAGCTCACTAGATATGGATTCTCAATAGGATGCATTCTCAAAAATTATATGATAATCACTTATGGGGGAACATTTGAAAGACTAAGTATTTAAAGACCAAGTATTTTTATACTTTCTCAGTAGTCAACTATTACTGAAAGCCAGCACATAGACAGTGCAACCTTATCTTTTAGCTCTTCCATTGCATTGAACTCCTATAGGCTTCATTAAAATGACCAGAAGGAAGTTTGCAATTTACATGATTTGAAAAAGTGTACTTACGCAACAGATTTAATAATGCCACAAAATGTTACTCAAGGCTTGGCAAGAGATTGATAACCATTTGGAATGCTCAGTGCCAAACACAGTGTTCACATTAAACTTTATTAACTAGCAAAAAGATGAGTTATCTTCTGTACAGCAAACGAAATTTACAACTAATCAACTGCAGTTCTCTCGGTATTACATTTGGATACCTATATCCCATACACCTTGCATATATCTATGTTTTTTTTAAAGCCATTAACAATGTTAAGTAAGAAAATTTCCTCATTGAATAACAATTCTAAATTAACACAAAGAAATACTTACAGTTGTCAGTATGTGTTGTCACAACAAAACTGCCATCTGAGGAAATATTTAGCCGATGAAATGGTGCACCTAGACGTGGCAAGATGGACTTCTCATCTAAAAATAGATTCCACTTGACTAAAGCTGCCTCTCCTCCTCCACTGTACAAATATGATCCTGCAATAAGAAACAAGAGCTATGTTATTACACAAAGTTGAATTCCATGTAATCACAAAAAATATTCACAGAATATTTTAGAGGAGATGCCTTTTTACTGGGTTACTACAATACCTTTTAAGCTCTTCTTCAGCAGCACTAAGATATGCAGAGGTTTAAAATAAAAAATATTCAATTCAAACAGCTTCTGCATAAATTGACATCATTTTTATATATATTTTTATACAGACTTGAGTCTTGTAGTTTTATGGTAAAAAAATAAGGGGAATGCATGGTGACTAAATGATTGAATTAAAATTCTAAAAACAGCTACCACTTACAGTTGGAGCCATATAGAACACATTTAAAAAAAGAGGACAAAAGTAATCAGTGTACATTGCAATTTAAAACTGCAACAGGTACAAGATAGGAAATCACAGAAAAGTAAACAATATATAGTCAAATCATATGTTTTAAATCAAACTATTTTATTTTATAATTACATTTAACTAATAACAAACTTTACTTTTCATTTAGTTTGTACGAGTATGTGGGAATATCCACTCCCCATAAATAGGCAATAATTTTTCTTTCTTTGAACCAGAAACCAATTTAAATAAGCAAGATGCAGACTGTGTAAGATTTTATAAGAAAATATTGTATAAAGTGCATATACAGTGGTTATATCTTTTACAACTTTGCACAAATAACAAAAGAATGCAAATCATGTCATTAAGATTTAAACTTTTAAATTCTTGTTGGTCAATAAATGAAGTCTCTAATGAAGTGAAATAAGAATTCTGAATGTCCCCATTTTGTCCTAGCATGATAAAGAGAATCATATCACTCTGTAGAAAAGCCAATTCAAATATCTCATAAAAATTGTTAACAGTTGAAGCTAGTTTTCAGAAATATTCAGTAAAACAGAGAATCTTAAACTTTTCTTTTTGTGACCCTGTTTTGACAATGGAAACATTCAGTGACCAAGCCTATCAACAAAATATTTTACCAACCCGAAATTTACAGATATTGAAGAAAACAAGTTATGAATTGAAGGGCTCAGGAGTCAATCAATGCAAGTCAGTTTTTTTTCTGTGTGTGTGTGACAATCACTTTCATATTGATTTTTCCAGTTTATTGTTAAAATTTGCAGTTGCCAAAGCATTCATGCCACTATCTTTGTATTATAACAGCAGATGGCACAACAAAAATTAGTATTTTTTAACCACTAATTGTTTAAAAATGGGATAAAAGAGTATTGTATGATTACAGACTTACACTGATTGGCTTTCAAACATTCTAATAAATGATAGAGATGTTTCATTAAAAGCAATTATTTGGAGAAGATTAATGAAATTTTTAACACAAAATGGGTTCAATTGTTTTTTTAATTAACAAAGAAATTGAGATTTGCTCCAATGCTATTACACCTCTCAAAATTCATATATGTGACTCCACTTTTGGTTAGGAGTAAGAGTTTAAGAACCCCCTTTAAATAAAAGAGGCTGATTTCAACCTAATGTGTTTCCATAAGTTATCTAAAACCTGAATTCAAATACTGGGAAGAGAAGAGCTCAATTTTCATTTTATAAACTGAACAGATATTTTTACTAAAAATTTTTTTAAGGTTAAAGTATCACTTAAATAACACAGAAATATATGAATGTAACGATCATAAAAACAAGGTACCTTCTGTTGAAAATACAATATCCGCAACAGGTAAAGTGTGCCAATGGTAAATGGAACGAATTGGACTTTCCATCACATTAGACCTGTAAATAAAACCTGAATAATAAAATCCAAAAAATAAAATCACATAAAAAGCTCCAATTTTAATAAATATTAATCAATCTAAATCAAACAAGTTATGTTTCTTATATTTGAAAAATAATTTCAGACCCCAAAAATACTTGTATAAATGAAGCCTTTCTACGCTTTTGTAACTTAAATTCACCGCAGTACTGTTTTAATAGGTATATTCAATAATCTAAGACATAAAATTATATGTTACTTACATTATTGAAGAAAGTAAAAGTGCATTAGTATTATTTATCTATACTATTTCAAAAGTTTTGGTGTAAATAAAAAAAGAAATACAGCAAAAACAACACATTTGAATAGCATGTTACTAGGAGATATACTTAATAAACAATACAGCACATAGAAAGAAAATTTTCTGATTTTGCATATAGCTATAATGCAAACTGTAGTCTCATACAACTTATATTCTCCATAAAAACTTTAACAAAGATACACAAATACAGTGACATTTAAAATGCATACACTATAAAGAGAATACTCCATAATTTTAAGATAACAATTATATTTAACAATTCTTCCTTAAACTTACATAAGTAACAACACTAAGGAAATATATTTGACCTGTGAATATGTTTGAAAATATTGTGTAGAAAAACCTGAATATCAAAAAGTGCTTTAAGAATTGATGGGGGAAAAAAAAACCATGTTTCTGAAAACAAGGACAAGATTTGTGACAAAAAAAAAAAAAAAATCCAGGTTGAAAGATTAATAGAGTATTGTTATATCTTAGTGCTTACCATACAAGAATTCTACCCTGGTCATCACCAGTTGCAAGTATAAAATCAGATGGATGACAAGTGACACATTTAAGAGTTCTTTCTCCAGTTAAGTGCCTAAAAAATTCATAACTATTATTGAAAATTCTTATATTTTCAAAACAAAAAAAGAACACAAATTTCAATGAATTTATCACAATAAGAAATATTCATGTGTGTATTTATTCACTGAATCACTAAAGAAAGACAGTTGGACTTAGTTTATATTGAGTGCTGCAAATCTTTTATTTCATGTGAATTACTTGTTTACTTATATTTATGACAATATTTGCAAAAGACTTTTTTTCTTGGCATTTTTTGTAAATGAAGTTGCATCTGTTTTAATCAGTCTGTTATACATTATAACTCCAATTTTCAAAATCTC
>BGPR01024002.1:0-23690 GCA_013235015.1 Araneus ventricosus | reverse complement strand
CCATCAAATAAGCATCAAACACAGAACATCGCAACGAATTTGTTAAGCCTAATTCATTTTACTAAGAACTTTTATGTCTATACAGAAATTTGAATCGAATGAAGTTCTGTCTTCATTAAAAGAACGACTTTGCTGTAGTGCGGGCGATAATGAAAGTTAATTAAATATTTGCATACAACCATTTCTAGTTTTTTATACGAGATGTTTTTTCAAGTGATGCTTAAGTTTCTAGCTAATGTTTTTTGCAATGCGTTAACCTTTGAAGGTTTTGTGACATCACGTTTGGGAATGGAATTCTAGAATGTCAAAAAATTTATTGATTTTTTTTATCATTGGAATATTATTTAAAATACATTTTTTTATTATATTCTTGCAGTGGCGCTCATTTAAAATTTTAGGAAAGCAGGGTACTGACGAGGGAAAGGGAAGGAGATTCTGATATCGTAATAATGAATTCCATATTTTAAATTTTTTATGCTGTATTTTATTGAAGACATTATTATTGTTATTATTTTTATTCTTTTCTTGCGGGAAAGCGGTCCACTAAGTTCTGCGGCAAAATTCAAGACATAAATTTCCTGAATATGCAAATTTCCAATTGCATATTCAGGAGGTAATAATCTATATCTTTGGAAGGATTTTAAATTAGACACAGCGGGGAGAATTGAGTCAAGTTAGCTCGGAGGGACATAAAACTTCGGATATCCAAGAGCTCTAAACTTAGCCTTATACTACATCTTTCCTAGAGCTTATAGATTGGCGGGATGTATGGAAGTTTATCCAAACTGACAATAAATTGGTTTGTGAATAGAATATGTATGTAGATCGCACAGCTCTTCAAGTCGGTCTTCAGATTTAGTCTCGTACGGAAAGATTGAGAATTAGATATTCCGTTAGTAAAAGTTCTGCGGGATGAGCTGATATAACAGAACTTGCGGAAGTACGACTAAGAACTTCGGATTTTTTTCGCGTAGCTGTACAAACAATAAAGATAAAATACTTAGTTTTGAGACCAAATTTGTAAATAAAGATATTTTATTTCGGTCCTTCTTGAATTTGATAGTTTTGCTTGATATAAATAAATACTATATGAAGTTATAAGAATAGACACGTGTTAATCATCTTTTGGTTGCACGTAAAATAAATATTAAAACTGACTATATAAATTCTTGTTTCGTCTTTTTAATAAAAAGGAAATAAATTTTCAGTTATAAGATAAAAGAATAAAGTATATACGAAAAAGACAGCAGTAAAACAACAAAGATATTAACATTTATAAGAAAAAAGAATCTACATTTTGATTACATATTAAAACATTTTTAACTTAGTGTAAGTATTATATTTTTGTATGTTCTTCAACTTATCTATCCTTTTTGTAAAATTCCTTTTTGTACCCAGCAAAAGCGACATGCTGCCCTTGTTTTTTGATTGATTTTCGGATAACTGAAAAACAAATAGCGCTCGATTAACGATTTGAGAACTTCCATGGAATTACCAATAAATAAAATACGGTCTTAATCTTCACTTCGTCATCAGTGTAACACTGACAATTTCAATTCTTGTCATTTATCAAACATATATACTTTCAAGCTACCGATGCTAGCTGTTCATTATTACGTTAGAACAGTTACCATTCTTTCGAATCAAGAAACTCTAACCTTTCTCCAAAAATAAAATGTTTGACGGCGTTGGAGTTTCATCATCATGCATGTTGGCAACATAAAAAATATCACAAACGTTAGCTTGCCGAGACTGGCCTTCGAAAGAACCGAACATCTCGTTTTAAAGTCCTCCATCCCATATTCGTCTGCGGCAAGGAACAAATCAAAGACGTCTTTCCATGAAAGGTCCTCCAAACTGTCAATGCAGATGTAAAACAACAGACGGCGTAGGGTGACTCCATCTAGATCTGGAAGATCAATTGTGCTTCTATCCTTTTCCATCATATCACTGCTAAACATTGCTTTGAACATAGGAGATCTGGCACTCAGAATGTTCTTATGCACTTGAAATTATTCTTTATCAGCTCGAAGGGCGATATCACTGTATGCCCCATATTTGTACAGCTTTCCCAGGGCCTTTTTCAGATTACAGGAATCCGAACAAGAAGCAGGTGTTTCATCATATATGTCTTCGGACATTGCCATTTTTTCCTCCTTTTTGGATGACACCTGTGAACAATATTCGATTCGACTCGAATCGATTCCAACGAAAATATCGAAAGAACATCTCAACAGCAGCACGCCGTTTGGCACATGACGGTCTTTTTCGTCCATCAGCTGTTCTTTACTCAGGTTTAGTTGTTCTTTACTCAGGTTTAGTTGTTCTTTACTCAGGTTTAGCTGCTCTTTACTCAGGTTTAGCTGTTCTTTACTCAGGTTTAGGTGTTCTTTACTCAGGTTTAGCTGTTCTTTACTCAGGTTTAGGTGTTTTTTACTCAGGTTTAGCTGTTCTTTACTCAGGTTTAGCTTTTTTCTCGGTTTAGTCTGATTAGAACTGTAAGGTCAACTATGTTTTTATTCTTAGCCATCATGTCATTTCTAAACATTGATTTAAACACAGGAGATCTGGCACAGAATGTTCTTATGTGCGGAAATTCATAAACAGGTCAGAGATAATAGGAGATGCTGTTGGGGCGCCCCGCCCCTACAGGGGGAGCTTATCCCGGCATGGTCTTGTGTTGGCTGAGCTTTGCGACGAATGTCCTGAATTGACGTAGATCAGTGAAGGAGTGAGAAAAGAATCTTGAAGCAGCATATAAAGATATACAGCAGTCCAATCAGCAGGAGACTTCCAGCACTTTACAGCAGAGGGGGGGGGGGGGCCGGGTGAGCAGTCGGGCGAATCACAGAAGAAAGAGGAGGGACTAGACAGACACTCTCAGTTCATAAGACTCAAGTTCTTATGAACTTGAAATGATTCTTTATCAGCTCGAAGGGTGATATCACTGTATGCCCCATCTTTGTACAGGTTCCCCAGGACCTTCTTCAGATTACAGGAATCCGAACAAGAAGCAGGTGTTTCATCACATATGTATTCGGACATTGCCAAGTTTTCCTCCTTTTTGGACGACGCCTATGAACAATATTCGATTCGACTCGAATCGATTCCACTGTTTCAATGTTTACACTTGATGTCATTTCGCTGTTTCAATGTTTACACTTGAAGTCATTTTTCTTTTTACCCATTCTAAACAGAGCTTATACAGACTCCCCAGGGCCTTCTTCAGATTGCGAGCATCTAAAAAAGTCGCAGCTGTTTCATCAAAAGCATATATGTCCTCGGACATTACCAAGTTTTCCAACTTTTTGGACGATATCTGTGAGCAATATTCGATTCGACTCGAATCGATTACAGCGACATGTCAAAAGCAATACGTCTTTGGCACATAACGACTTTTTTCGACCGTCAATTGTTGTTTACTCATAAGTTGTGAAAATGAAATATTTGTTACATTTGAGTTGAACTGGAATCTAACCGTTCCCCAGGATATAACTTTTCCCTCCACGTCAACTATTGATATTTCACTACCGATGTTGCAACACCTTACACCAAGACCAGAGGTTTCGAGGTGAAGGCTATCACTGTCCTCGTGCAAGTAAAGATTCAAAATCATCCGATGTTCATGGTTTGTATCAGATTGCAATTAATGGACCCTTTTCTCTCCAGGTCGAAGTCCACTGAATTTCTCAATAGGCCATACGAAAGATCGTCGCATCAGTCGTAACTGGGTTCGAGCAAAGCACAAATAAGTGGTGAGAATTTCATTTTCCCTTCTCCAAATTCGGCATCCATTCGTAAGAGTATCTTTTGGTAAGAACTCTGCCCTTCTCTTCTTGAAAACGCTGTTATCAATGAGTTTTACCAGTTTCGACTGGTGGTTAATGTGGAAATATGCACCTCTCTGCTCCTTGAATGGCGATCCGTCCGGCTGCAAGGACAATTAGTTTAAAAAATGTAACTCTATATGTTTAAGTACACTGTTATCTGCTAGTCTCTTAATATAACACAAGATGCAATGCTGATTTACATGAAGAACTAGGCACCATTTGGTTTTCTCTATTTAATCCACATTAAACAATGGGCTTTGCAGATTTAAAGGAGGTATAGTTTTGGATACTCCAAATCCAATATATATGAATCCAATACTTCAAATGAAAGTATACTTACCAACATTGTTTCTATCTATTCTACCATTATGAAATTATTCCCGCTTTTGAGGAAAAAACCTTCAAACGTATATACGAAGCAGATTTTATTACATTTAAAAAATTAGACTACGATTCTATTTCATCAAGATAAAAATGTTTTGCATTACAAGAGTGATAAGATAATTAGTGAATCTAAAATTGTTCTTCACAGAGGAAAAGGCTTTTTATCGAGTAGAAAGTAGTAGTATCCAGGTTCTAATATATAGATTGCGAAGTGATAACCGGAAATAATCTGATGATGAAAGTTCACTATTACGCCTTCTTTCTGTTTCTACTTTGACTTCATTGTTGCATTTGTCTTTATCATAATTTTATTCACCTAAGGCAGAGGTTTCCAACCTGTGGTACGCGTACCCCTGGGGGTGCGCGAATTCAAAGTTGTTAATGGGGAAAACAAGAAAACATAAGAGATTAAAAAAGTTAGAGAGTTTTGTTTCTCCAAGTGAATACTTGCTATTTAATAAGAGTAATTTTTAGCCATTCTTGTAAGTTAAAACGAAATAATAATACTAGTTTCATTTGCTTTGAAGTTGAACTAATACTATTGCAAAAATGGAATAAAATGTAAAATTAAAAATAAGTTCTACAAATGTTATTAATTCGAGTCATTTCATTTTTAAGTAAATTAAGCTAACCTTAACGTTACTGATAAAAACTGCTTTGCATAGGTGAATGTTTGGGGGTGGGAGGAGTTGGATATGAAAGTAGGGGGTACACGAAAACAAAAAAGGATAATAAAGAGGCACATGAAGGAAAAAAGCTGGGAACCTCTGATCTAAGGAAATCAAGTAAAAAACATCTCTGTTTTTTCGGAACAGAAATAAAACAGACAGCTTTTCTCCAAATCGAAGTTTAGCATTTGGAAATGGTTGCATAATCCAAATGATTTTTTAAAGTGTTATACTTCATTCATTTTACAGTTCAATTTCTTGTGTTCTATTGGATCTGAACATTGTAGCATTTATATAAGCAATCAAAGTTTTAGATAAAAATATTTTAAGAAGATAGCAATTCCTTTAAAGGAAGTTCTGCACATATTTTGAAGGATATGTATTTATCCCGTGTAAACTTCTTATTATTTTCTTCAAAAAAAGTTCTTCAAGATAACAAAAAGTTTTGCATTAAATTTTAGGCGATGTTTACTTGACGCCAAATTTTTCATGCTTTCAAGCTTAAATGGTGATTTTCAGAGTATTATATAAAACGATTTTGAGCTTTTTGAGTAGGTAATCAAGAGAAGCACATTTAAACTTTTTGAATGTACATATAATTAAATATGTTTTAAAACTATCGCTGCTTAACCCTGGATTGGAATTGGAAACATGGAGTCATTTTGACTCCATCTGATACTCGTCCATGGAGAGGGACAACTCTCAGGTTCTAACTTTGTTATCTATAGACCTTGAGACAGGTGAGGACCAGATGCCGTCTCCAGTTCAGCAGGTAATTTTCAAAACACTATGATTCAAATGGACTCCACGTTTGCAATAGAAGACGTAGGTTGGAGTCAGTCTGACTCAATGCTTCCAATCACTGCATCAATGAAAAAGTCAGGATGACTCTGTTAACATCCATCGTTTTGTAAGAGGAGTTAGTCTGACTCTTTGTTTCCATTCTATACCTTTGTATCTTTTGATATCATTTAGCTTAGGATTATCTAATTTGCGGATGATATATTTTTAGCAAAATGCTGTACTGTATATAAAAGAAAATTTTATTTGTCTCTCAGAGAAAATGCAGAAAGAGAAAATATGAGACATCTACAATCAGAAAAGTTGTTATCCTGTGACGAAAATGATAACAGATTAATCTTTGGCAAGATAACAATTAAATCCTGACAATCATTTTACTTATGATTTTTCTTGCGATTGGTTTTTACGAATATTACTTTTTTTATAGACACTTACATATTTTATATTCACTACCCTTTTCTCTTAAGTCAACCCCTTTTAAAAAGAACTTTTTAAAACTTAATCCTTTTTTAAAAACAAAGATTTTTCTCTATAAATTTTAGGATTTTCCTCATTTATTTAATCCGGACTATTGTAATGATTTTTACTTTGTAACTTTATTTACTTTTAAATATATTGATGCTTTTATATACTTACCTACTATTATGCAATGGTTTACTGCTTTTAATGTTTATGAAGGTTATTTTTACCTACAAAAATAGAAAACCAATTTTTGAATTAATAATATTCGAAAAATAACAATTCAGTATTTTGTTATACTTATCGTAAACTTGCCTTTGTTTTACTAATACTTAGTTTGTGATTTAAACTTAGATTACTTAGTTTTTTATCTTTAAATCTGCTTTCGTTTTAAAAATCGCCAGTTTCTCTTTACTGCGACCTACAACAGAAAATGTCATTCTTTGAACTCTTTTATTTATTAAAAAAATCACAACGCATCATGGGTCAAATTTGATGTGAAAGCGAGATTTATGTAACACTTGTTTGTATTTTAATAAATGAAAATACTTCCAGCTTAATTAAATACGCCAACACTTAAATATGGACTAATCTTAAAATAAAAGTAAAATTGCCTCCATGCCTCCTATGAAGGAATACATAGGTAGGGTTATCACTGTATTTCACTACTCAGTACAGTTTTACTATATGTCCCATTTTTGTCCCGTTTGCTCCCTTATACTGATCACATGTAATAAAGTTATACAAATACTTTTTTGCCATTCCAGCCCACAATGCAAAAGTGAAGAGAATATTTTCCCTAATGTCAGCTCAATGATCGGACGAAAGAAACAGGATGCTATAATTATGTGAAAGAAGAAAATGATATAATTAAGAAAGTAAAATCAACTTAAAAATATGACTGGGCTAAAAAGGATTAGCCTGGCATCTTTTTAATTTGTCCTCGTGTTCATTTCATTGGATTTCTTGGACTTCATTGATTTTTTATCAGAGTCGAATAAGCCATTACCCATTCACTTTTTTCATGTTTTATTTATTTAGCACTTAAACGTCTCGTATCAGTCTTGGTAATTATTGAAACCCTATACATAGGTGAGGATTCCATTCCATGGTTCACGAAACAGAACTGTTTCATGAATTATTAATAAATCTATCGTTCCTAAAATACCACACCTTCACATTACTCCTTGTGCAATGCCATAATGTTATGTTTCTCCAGGATTAAATTATTTAGATTGATCTCAAAATAAATTTAACTGTTTTAGACCAAAACATTAAAACAATTGAGTTCAAAATTTTAATGAAACAAAGAAACATTTTTCATTTAAGACGAAGTTAATTTGCTATGACTGGAATAATTATTTCTTTGTATAACTTATCGTTTATAGAACATAACTGTTTTTTTTATTTTTGTTAGTTTTGTGATTTAATATATGAGAAAAATGGGGGGGGGGGTTGTCCGGGCAGACGTTTTTTAAATTTAATTCATTTAGCTGAGGTTTTAGAGGGAACTACCAGTTCGTCAGAATTTAAATCTATTAGCTGCTAAAAGCAACAGTTAGAAAGCAAACTTTAAAAAAAATTAGTTGACACCTTCTACAAATTTTTTTTAAATTTGATATAGCTGGTAAGCCAAATAATTATAAATCTCACGTACATATTTTTAAATAGTAAGCAGAAAATCGTTTTTATTTGGTATACTTTACATTCCTTTTGAGCATGCAGAAATAAATAAAACTAAAATAGTAAAAGAATCAAAATCTCTGATTGATTTTTATACAGTTTTCTTACGTTAAGTTAGCCTAATTAAAAAAATCAATAAAAGCACGTACTGATTCCAAAATATGACTATTCGTAATATCTTATAAATTTGTATAAATCGAAAACAAAGAAATCGATTCTTTCACTGAGAAAATATTTTAATAGTTCAAACAAAAAAACTAGCTAAAATTTTCCCAAAATTTTTTTTAAACAACTGTCATAACAAATTTTTACAAACTTTATTAAAAAATTAGCATTAAAGACGTTATAATTTCAGAGATTTTATGTAAAAAAATAAACAATTTAAGTCTCATAATCACACCACACATTAGTTGATGTTATTTACTGTCAACAATAGTCTTTCAGCTCGTGGACTTAAATTTATATTGTCTAGAACAAGAATGAAAATTTTAATTTAATCGTTTAAGAAGGACTTAATACATAAAGTTTCATTTTGAGGCATTGTAACAAAAAATAATTAATTACATCAAATTAAATAAAAAAAATTAATGTAAACCAACTCACGCAAAACATCAAAATATATAACACTAATTATAGCAATTATATATTTTTTCAATTTCCGATTAAGTAAGAGGTTCCAGCAGAAGATATTCGGTTAGTGGGGAAATCAATTATCCGGGAAATTCTCTCTTCATGTTCATCCATCTTCAATACCAATATAAATCTGACTGCAAAAAAGAAAAGCGCACCAAACAAGCATTAAACATGTTTCGGTTGCAGATAAAAATTATTAAGATTTGAAAATTAACCAAACAGATTTTTAATACGAAATAAAGAGTCATTATATGAAAAATATAAATTTAATTATAAGATTAAAGAGCATATATAAGAACAAAACAATATTAAAAAATAAAGATATTACCATTCATAAGATCATAGAAGATACATTCTAATTATACTTTTTTGATTTAATCTATTATGTTTCTGTAAGTTCGTTGACTAAAAACCGGAAGATTCATCTGTACTTTTTGTAAACTTAACAACCATACCTATCCAAAAGCGAGTTCTTTCTGTCCGTTTGGATTGATTTTCAGACAATCTGAAGTACAAATAATCTGCATAGTCCTCGATCTGCATAGTCCTCTATCTAAAGAATTCATTGGATTAGCGAAAAGTCTGTTTGAATTATTGAAAAGTTTGAGTTCTGTCCCAGTATTATCAATAAATGAAATATAATCTTAATGTTCACCTCGTCATCAGCGCAACACTAGCAAATTTCAATTCTTGTCGATTATCAAAGCTACATATTCTAAAATTTCCGATGCTAGCTGTTCATTATTATTTTTAAACAATTTCCATTCTTTCGAATCGAACAACAGCTGCCTTTCTTCAAAAATAAAATCTTTCGCGGTTAGTATGAGAGCTTCATCATGGTGCATGTCGGCAACATACAAAATATCACAAACGTTAGCTTTGTTGAGGTTAGCCTTCATACGCTGCGAACATCTCTTTTTAAGGTCCACCAGCCCATATTCGTCTGCGGCACGGAACAAATCAACGGCTTCCTCCCAAGGAAGGTCCTTCAAAGTGTCAGTGTAGATGTAAAACAACAGACGGCGTAGGGTGACTCCATCTAGATCTAGAAGATCAATTGTGCTTCTATCCTTTTCCATCATGTCACTGCTAAACATTGCTTTGAACATAGGAGATCTGGCACTCAGAATGTTCTTATGAACTTGAAATGATTCTTTATCAGCTCGAAGGGTGATATCACTGTATGCCCCATCTTTGTACAGGTTCCCCAGGGCCTTCTTCAGATTACAAGAATCCGAACAAGATGCAGGTGTTTCATCAAAATCATATGTGTCTTCGGATATTGCCAAGTTTTCCTCCTTTTTGGACGACGCCTGTGAACAATATTCGATTCGACTCGAATCGATTCCCACGAAAATATCGAAAGAACATCTCAGCAACAGCACGCCGTTTGGCACATTACGGTCTTGATCGTCCATCAGCTGTTCTTTACTCAGGCGAAGTGGAAGTGATATATTTCTTTCATTTAAATTTGACTGGAATCCAACCGCTGCCCTGAAGAGAACTTTTCCTTCCACGTCGACTACCGCTACTTCACCGCCAATGTTGCACCACTTTTCACCAAGTACGGAGATTTCGAGGTGAAGGCTGTCATTGTCCTCTTCCAAGTAAAGATTCAAAGTCATCCGAGGTTCACGGGTTGGGTCCGATTGCAAATTATAGGTCTTAATCTGTCCATATCGAAGCCATCTGAATTTCTCAACAGGCCATAAGAAAGATCGTCGTACAAGCTTTAACTGGGTTCGAGCAAAGCACAAATCAGTGGTGAGGACTTCACTTTCTCTTCTCCAAATTTGGCATCGAATCGTAAGAGTATCCTTTGGCAAGAACTCTGCCCTTCTCTCCTCGAAAACACTGTTGTCAATGAGTTTTACCAGTTTCGACTGGTGGTTAATGTGGAAATATGCCCCTCTCTGGTCCTTGAATGGCGATCCGTCAGCAGCAAGGACAGTCAATTCAAAATTTAACTCCATACTTTTAAGTATACTGTTATCTGCCAGCCTCTTAATATAACACAAGACGCAATATTTATTTACATGAAGAACTAGGCACCACTTGGTTTTTTCTATAGAATCTACAGTAAACGATGGGCTTTGCAGATTTAAATTTGGCGGACGGGTATAATTTTGGATACTCCAAATGTAAGTATATGTAGCAACGTTGCTTCTTCCAAAGTTGGCCATTTTGAAATTACTCCTACTTTCCAAAACGAAGACTTCAAACGCATATACAGAGAGTCAAATGAACGGAAGATTTTATTATATCCCGAAGAATCAACCTACCGTTTTATCACTGAAGATAAAAGTGTTTTCCATTGCGAGAGCGATAATGCAGCAAGAGAAACTGAAATTACTTCTTCCAGAGCAAAAGGGTTTTATTTATCAAGCCGAAACTTGCACTTGTTTTTGAAATGGTGATTTCGAAGTGATAACCAGAATAATCTGATGAAACAAATTCGCCGTTACGCCTCCAAAGAGTCGTTTCTATTCCTCTCTGCGACTTGCGAAGTGTTGCGCAACATCCAACAGAATCAAACCGTTCTGAAGAGATTCTGTTGCCGCTTTAAATTGTAATGATTTTCATGAATAAAAATTGTTGCCCTCTTACATTCTTCCACAGTTGTCTGTGCGTGTTTTTGACTTATTAAATAATTATTTTTAAAACAAAATTTTTAATTTTTAACGTTATTCTTATGCACAAGTTTTCTGGTTTGTTTACTTGCATTAAAAACCTTGACTTTATCTTCTTATATGTTGGACTTCCGCTTTGAAGATTCCATTGACTTAGCATTACACCGGAATGACGTAGTAACAAACAAAGCAGAAAACACGTCCATAATTTCGGAATAGAAAACAGCATGCTTTTATGCAAACGATTTTCTAATATGCGTTGTTTATCACTAAGTTTTTATTCAAACTGTCATTTAATTTCTTAAAGTTTTCATTGTTTCTCTTTGTTTTCTGTGGCAATAAGTTAAAAATTTCTATTTTGGAATTTTATTTCTAATTTCAAAAACATTATATTAAGAAAAGTTACGGAATTTTTTCGTACTCTTTTACGTTTAAAAATTTCCCACATATTGTTGTCCTTAAATGCAGGTTTTCATTTTTGCATCTTTTAATTTTTCCTTAGTTGTTCCTTTTTAATTTATATCTGTTCTAATAATGGGTTGTTTTGCATTTAATTCTTTTATTTCTTTATTCTGTTGTATTTTTTGTTGCCATTTTTTATAGTGTTTTCCCAAGAAGAATTAATCTTCATTAAATTGCTAATCTGAATTTTTTTTCCCTATTTTGTTATTTCAATACAACTTTAAACATCGTTATATTTCATTCATCTATGAAATCAATTAAAAATCATATCTGTTTTCAAAACAGAAATAGAACAGATAGCTTTTTTTCTCATACAAGTCTTAGCTTTAATTCTGGATGTATAACATAATCTAAATGTTTTTTTTAAGTTTTTCTATATTATTATTTTCACAATAGAAATCTATTGGAATTGCTTGTTTTCTGTTTGATCTTAGTATCGCAGCGTTAACATCAACATTTTCAATATTTTTTTTTAATATTTCACGGGGGAAAAACACCTTTAAAGAAAATTCTGCACAAATTTTCCAGAAAATTGATTTATAACGATATATGATACTTTTAATTAAATTTTTTCAAGCTATAAAAAGCTCTGCCTTAAATTTCAGCCGCAATCAGCTCGACACTAAGTAATTATATAGCTTTCAAGCTTAAATGATGGTTTTCAGTAAATTATGTAAAACATTTTTCAGCTTCTTACGTCGATAATCAATTGAAGCAAAATTAAAATTTACAGGTGTTTCACCAATGCTCCGTTGTTTAGCAAATCTGCGTTCCGTGCAATAATTCACTCTCAATTTATTCCTTGTGTGTGTGTGTGTGTTCGTTCAACTATATTATTAAATAATAAATTTAATTAATTAATAATTTTAATTAATTAAATTTGTTAGTTAGTTATTATTATTTGTTAGTTATTGGGTAAATTGTTAATTATTATTTGTAATTGCTTATTTAGTTATTTTTTAATATTTTTTTAACAAAATGATTTACCTAATTGCAACCATTTGTTTATTATTATACATTATTGTTTTATTTGATGACGAATAATGTGACATGTTCTTTTTGTTGTTTTCTAGTCAAATGAAATTGTTTTTACCGTCTGCTATTTTTTCAGAAAAAGGGTTTTTTTTTATATTTCAGTTATATTTTAATCGCCTCTTAGTGAACATGCTAGTTATATTCTAAAATTCAAAATCAAATCTAAAACTACAAATGCGTTTATATTTAAAATTTTTCTCACTAAAAATGGTACAAGTATATTTCAAATTCAGAAAACTACAAGTTCCATGCAGACAAACGATAAATTAACTTTTTTACATACAGAACATATTGAGCTTTTTTTTAACACTTTGTAGATAATCTGCATGCCATATTTTCTTCTATTTCGCATCAATCCCACTCTCAAATAATTAGAAAAAAATTTTAAAGCAATTTATTAATGACTTGGAAATAATTTTTCAAAACTGATAACTTCTTTTCATACTTGAGAGCTGCGTGTAGAATAAATCTTTTTTTTTTCCTTTTACGTGAAAAGTCAACTTTTAACGTAGAAACCGAAGATTAAAACATGAATAATTCTTTATTAATGTAAATTTCATAACGTTCCCTTTTGCACTATTAAATAAAATAAGCGAATATTATCTGTGCCAATGTTAATATACGTTAAAACTGCAATTTTCTCGTCACTCTTACAAAGTTGTCATACTTAATATCTTCTTGAATAAAGAGAAAATATCAGGAAATACATTAATGGAATGAATGTTTTTCAAAGAACAGCAATTGTAAGATATAGTGCATATTTTTATTTAACCCTTTTAATTATTTGTACAGAATTAAAACATAAAAAATAATTCTTAACTCGATAGTGATGACTATTAATTACCCCTAATTATATCATTCATTATAAAACATATAACGAATGCATGTAAATGGAAACATATCCGCTATAGAATATTATTTATCGGTTTCGTGATCATAAATGATTTTTTCCCTTCGATACTGTGATAATATTTTAAGCGCAGACTATTTCGATTTAACTGAATTATTTTGCGATAAAAGTTTCTCTGTCGAGAGTGGCATCAAATTAAAAAGAAATAGAGTTATTTGAGATCGAAAATGAAATCAATAGGCACTTCCTTCGAAAACACTTTACTTACCTGGCGAAGATTTATACGTGAATTAGATTAAATCGGAAATTAAACATTATCTAGTCTTTGGTATCCCTCTTTTTTCTGTAAAGCCAGATTAGATAAAGACTAAAAGTTAAAGTGGAAATAAATCTAGAAAAAGAATGAAATACATTTTTTAAAGTGAAAGAAAGATAACGCTTTGCCATTCAATCCTATGATTTAAGCATATAACCATCAGTTAATTGTTCTTTGAAGGCCGTCATGGATATTTCGCAGATTAGAGAATCACAGGTGTGAGACACTATTTTGTCAAAGATACGCCATGTATTGTTCATTTGAGATACGAAAACCCTTCACGCTTTTGAGCATGCGCCAGGCGGAGATGATTTCACCAAAATAGATATGAAGTAAAAATTCGAGGGGGAGATATTTATATTTTACTAAGCAGTACTGTATTTCTATATACGCTTATTCTTTTTTCGACCATTATATATAATTTTAATATATTAAGTGGGGCCCAAATAACGCCCACTTCAGCCATTATTTTAATCAGAGGGATGATCTGTTATCTGGACTGTTACCCAAAAACATACCGAATTACAACTCTAATACTTAAGTTCAACACACACACCAAAACTTTTTTTGTGACCTTGGAATTTTTCCTAATAAAAAATGTGTTCCTAATATCGCCCACTATATGTTCCTAATATTGCCTATGTCTAAAATGGATTGAAATAAAGAGTAACTTATGTTGTGATCATACGTTCTTTATTAAACATGAAAATTAAGGAACAACAAAATTAAAAGTAATATAACACAGATTTTTTTGTACTTTTAAGAATATAGTTAAAGTATTTTTTAACACTTTTCCCCTACATAAAGCATTAAAATAAAAAAGAACTTAGGAGCACTTTCAGGTGATAGCGTATTAACCATGTATTTTTAAAGGTAATTTTTTTTAATATAGTGCCCCTCAAAGGGTTAGAGTGATAATGAAAATACCCAAGTGGACGATAATGGGAAAGCTCAAGTGAGCGATATTAGGATCAATCTGACCCTCAAACATGGCGGCATTCCCATTCGGAATCGGACCGCAAGCCAAAAAACAAGCTACACGAAAATGTAGCCAATTATAGTTACTATCACTCCCTCAAATGGTGTAACATTACGAATTGAACTTTACTGATTATACTAAAACTAATGAAACACGATTATTATTCAAAAATCAACACAGGTTCAAACGGTTTCCTCAAACAACTACTGAAGGGGGAGGCTTTTTTAGTTCCGGTAGTGACCACCAAATACCATTTAAAATCAAGAGAAACCGTGGCGGGCGATATTAGGAACGTAGGCGATACTTGGGCCCCCTACTATATAGAGACATTTTATTTTCATTTATTGATTTCCTATAAATTTGGAACGTTTCAACATTCACAAATTATTTTTTAAAACAATATAACACGTAAAATATATAAAATAATATGTTAAAGTCTACTTTTAAATATTGTCATCCTCACTGTCTGCTGAAATTGTAGCTTCACTACCATATTTAGTGCCACTTTCTTCATCATCCGTCAATGAAATTTGAAGGGATTCACACATTTCTTCAATAGCGCCTTTCCCCCAATATTTTAAATCTCGGTCACAAAATTTAACACAGCAGTGCATAAAATCTTCTTACTAACGCTCCTTGAAAGCTTTATTGCAATTGAACTAGGAGGAACGTTCCGAAAGTCGGTGAAGCCGGGGTGGCCTAGTGGTAAGGTCTCGCCTTTGGGACCGGAGGACTCCAGGATCGAAACCCGATTCCGCTGAAGATCCGTCGTGTATTGGGCCTGTTGCGCGCTAAATCATACGCAGGGGGTCAAACGCCCTCCCCCTGGCGAGGCGCGGAAGTTTGGAGACGGAGGGTGCCAGCCCAGGTGTCGTAATCGTCACCTGCCCGTGCTTCAAAATTACGAGGTTCGTCCAAAATAGCTCTCGTGTTGCTTCAAAACGGGACGTTAATGTAACTAAACTATTGGCAAGAAGGTAGGTTTTGTCATGCTTTTTCTCAAGGAAGCTTTCTTACAAACAGAAACATGCAATGGCATACAAACTTTTGGCTATTTTTCCACATATTCACTACCGACATTGATATATTTGTCGTACCGTGATATCAATTTCAAGAAACCGTCTTGGTAAAAATCATTGCCCAGTGGGCGAGGAAAGTTCCTCACAGCCTGCAGCATCTCTTCATTGCTTCCGAAGTGACGCCCCTATAGTGCTGACTTCAATGCAGAAAAAACGTGAAAGTCTGATGGGGCAAGATCGGGGTTGCCAGCCGGTAGGGTTTTTTTTGAGGTCCTTCAGAACCCTGATCATAAGATTACAAGAATGTCCATAAGCCTCGAACGCTTGATTCAGTATCGGAGAGAGGGAAATGATTTTCTTTTCAGGATCATCACAGGCGATGAAACACGGGTGCACAACTTTACCCAAGAAACGAAGTCGATGACGTTTAAGCATCCCAGCTCATCCGTAACGAAAAAATTCAAAATGTCGCCCTCCGCAGAGAAGGTTTAGCTGATAGTATTCTGGGACGCGAAGGGTGTCATTTTGATTGATTTTCACTTCAGGGACCAACAATGCGGCATACTATTGCGACACCCTCATCAAACTGAAATTCGCCATTCGACGCCAGAGACCAGGGCTCTTGAGTCGAGGGGTTTTGTTCTTGGACGATAATGCAACACCCCACACTGCAAGGGACACAAAAGAACACATTAGACGCCTGGGATGGGAGAGATAGGATCACCCGGCCTGCAGCCAGATCTTGCCCAATCAGACCTTCACCTTTTTCCTGTAATGAAGTCCACTATTAGAACGTCACTTCCGAAGCAATGGAGAGGTGCAATAGGCTGTGAAGAACTTCCTTCTCTCGCTGGGCACCGATTTTTACCAGGATGGTTTCTTGAAATCGATTCCACGGTACGACAAATGTATAAATGTCGGTGGTGAATATGTGCAAAAATAGCCAGAAGTTTGTATTTTGTTATGCCATTGTATGTTTCTGTTTGTAGAAAAGCTTCCTTGTGAAAACGCATGACGTAACTTACTTTCGAAACGTCCCTCGTAGCTATGTGAACAATAAATACACAAATTTCGAATTAAAATAAAATAACACGGTTCAAAACGAAAATAAATACTCACATCGGAAAAGGCTAACTAAAAAACATAAGAAAGGCGTAGTTCGGGTCCGCGCCGTTGATTTTTCTTGAAAACGTTGGGATAAAATCATAAAATAAGTGTTTCGTATTAATATGTAATTTAAATAATCTCTTTAATGCAATATTTACCTAGAGTAGTAAAATGGTTACAGAATAGATAAATCACAAGCTACCACAGACCCTTGCTACATGCGATAAACTTGTGATTTATCTATTCTGTAACCATTATACTGCTCTGCGTAAATATTGTATTAAAGAGATCGATAATTAAATTACATATTAATACGAAATACTTGTTTTATGATTTTATAACGACGTTTTCACGAAAAATCTACGGCGCGGACCGGAACTACGCCTTTCTTATGTTTTATTTAGAGTACCTTTTGATGGCGCCACCTGTTGACAGTATATAGAACTACATTTCGCGTATGTGCAGTAAAACATTATTTACTACAAATGCTCATATTTCCCGTAATATTCAAATTTTCAAATTCAAACCTTAATACAATGTTTCTTTTACGTACTGTCAAGTATTCTGTAAGTTTCGTACAGTTAGAAAGAAAACTCTGCATGTTGTAATAAAAAAAACATGCGGAGTTTGAAATTTTCAATTTAATACCGATGTTTATTTATATTCTGATAAATATTTTTGTCTCACTTTGGTTCCTAATAATACTCGTCAAGCTCTTTAAAATGAGACCAGTATCAACCTCCTAGCTAAACGCGTTTCCACGCTACACTTATTTATAACCTTGCCTAAAGCTAATTCATAACAATCACATGCATGACCGTACACTGGTAGGATGACGTTACAGGCAAAAACAAATACTATGCTACAAACTCTTACAGATATGATCTATCCGTTGTGGGGTCAACCATTCTTTTCGCATTATTAGTCTCGTAGTTATTAGCGATTCAAATCTGACGGTATTTTGTCACACAAGAAAGTTCGACCGACTATCACTGTAACGAGCAGAAAGACGTTTTCACTTCAAAAAATTGCGCCTAATAGGACTAAGATTACGACCTCAAAAGAAGTGATCATCTTATTCTTTGTCTGTCACCCCTTTCTGTAGTAAAGTAGTCCAAAAGTGTTAGTCGCGGCCTTTTGAAACGAACAGTATATGGACTGGTGAAAGTTGAATCAAGAAATTTAATCTGTCGTCGCGTCGGAACAATTGTCCTCCTGCTAGTATGGTGTAGAATTTGGAGAGGACGGCGTGTTTAAGTGACGTCCTCATCATCTAACCACATTTCAAAATTACTTGGTTCGACCCGCAATAGTCATGTAAATGGGGCTTTAATCTAACAAATCAATCAATCATTGCGCATATTTTATAAATTTAAATATATTTTTATCTGTAATATTCTTTGTGATTAGTTCTGTAGACTTAAACCTTTATATATATTAAATATAGACATATAACTACGCAATTATGGCATATTTAACACACTTTCATCTTCTACATATTTCAGCGTAGAATATGATTTTTGCAATAACCTGCTTGAAAAATCAGTTATTTTTTAAGGTTTGTGATTTTTTTAAACATAGCAATGTTTATGCATGCACTGTATTTTTAAATACTAATAAATCGATTTATACATCAACTGTAGTAAAACCTTTTAGCTCTATAAGCCCTATCCCGCCTCAAATCGCCTCATTCGACAGAGGCTTGGACTTGGGCGGTTTCCGGTGTCTGAGTGCATTTTACGGGGAAAAAGTAGTTTCTTTCTTTGTTGACAATTAATCGCCCAAATTCGGGTGCCGTTCTTCCGGAAATTCTGTAAAGAAAGGGAGGATTTCATTCTTCTTTCGTGTACGAAATTTTACTTCAATTTTTGAGGTTCTGGAATTCTCAATCTAGCCGGGTTCAGAGAATTTAAGTACGTAGTTGAAGGGGCATCTCCAACACGACTCACTAACGAGAACGATGTAGTCTGGAATCTTGTTTCAAAATGCAATTACTTGAGTCCTACAGGAAGATCTACTTTTTAATCCGATATTATAATCGCTTTAGCATATTATTAGGTTTATAATTTCAGACACTATAAATAAGATTTGAAATATTTTTAAATTTCAAAAATCCAAAATACTTTTTTAAGTTATTGAAAATCACGTAATGATAATTACAACTCTATTACTTAAATAACCTCTTTTGAGAACCATATACAGACATTTCTACTTTCTTGAATTTTTATCACATAGCATATAACACGATGCAACTCTCATTATTAGATTGCAATTTTTTATATCACTTTATTACGAATTTTCAGATCACTTATCGCAATAGATAGAAATTAAAATGATTATCTTTATTCAATAGTCCTTCTGGGTTTTTCTTCCTTTTCTTTAGAGCTTTTTACAAGGAATTGCTCAAAATTTTAATTTTATTTCGAAAGAAATTTTGTTGGCATAGATTGTCGTGACGTTCGGATTTGGATTTGAATTTGAATTAAATCCCAGTGAACTTAATTTATATACTTCATTTTTTTTCTTTTAGGACTTTAGGCGACGCACTATTAAATACCAGCGACTTTATAAAGACTTTTTTAAAATTAAAATGTATAGGAATGAATCGGAACATGGGAGTACTAACGGGAGCAACGTACTAAACAGGTGTCATATATTTTGTAGAAGTGATTTCCTTTTACAATTTTTCTCTGTTTTTCTTTTATTACATGAAATAAAAGCAGATTCGAACCGCTAGTCCGCAATATCGTAGCATGATAAGGTTTCAGGCTTGATGCGTCTGTCTTCAGATCATTTTTTTTTAAATTTACGGTACTTACGTATTAACGCCACCGAATCTACAGATTTGGCGGTTTTTAAGTGCAGCCAAATTTGGCGGTTTTTGTACTTACGTATTAACGCCAATTTGGCGGTTTTTAAGTGCCGCCAATTTGGCGGTTTTTGTACTTACGTATTAACGCCAATTTGGCGGTTTTTAAGTGGCGCCAATTTGGCGGTTTTTGTAAACAAGATTGCTCTTTATTGGCGCATTACCGCCAATCTGTAGCCTCGGTGGCGTTAATACGTAAGTACCAAATTTACTTTTAATGGTACAGCAATGATAGCACACAAAAAATGTATTTAATATCGACGTTGCGACGATATTAAATACATTTAACATCGTCGATTACGATACATTTAATCGATTCGTACATTTAATACGAGAATAAATCCAGTAACTGAAACAATCGAAAGTATTGTTATATTGAGAAGATTGTACGGAAATAAAGTTTATATTACTGAAAAGCTAATTTTTTTTTAAATTTTAAAATGGCGTAAAAATGGTTTTGACGCGATAATATGCTCCGAAGTTATTGATGAAAATTGTTAAAATTTCGATTATTTTTTTAAAAATATCTAATTAAAATTTTGGAAACCCTTTCTCAGTGAGAACCTACTACTCAAAAAGTAACTACCTGTCAAATTTAATAACTTTAGGACCAACCGTCCGCCTGTAGAACGCTTTTTGCATCAAGCATGTTGGAATTTACAGTTAGTATGCCAACCAGTGGCGGCTCGTCCATAAGAGCTGCAGTCCCTCCTAAAATTATTTTAAAAGCTTGTATTTTTGTTTTTGATCTTATTTGATTACTTTTCCGCTTGAAGAGTTCAATAATAAACGTAAATAGCAGAAAAAGTAATAAAAAACATCAAAGGAAAACGGAAAATCAATCAGCAAGTAAGGGAGACCCCTCCGAAGGAACGGAATTCTCACTCGGAGCGATAAATCAGAAGGGAAAAAAACGAACCCTTTCTCCGTTGAATTTAGAGGCGCCTCGAGCTGCAGTTTGGCCTTTTGTCGCTTTCATTTAGTAATCCAGTCATTAGGTAGTTTTTTAAATCAAATCTGGAGGAGTTGTCATTTTTTGCTCCTTTATGTTTTTGGGGTGCTGATAACGAATCTGAGGTTTGCCATAAAACATTTTTGTTGGAATTTTAGTTATGGCCAAAAAACATGAAAAAAATGGTTTTATCCTAGTCTTTGCTTATAACTCAAAAACTATCAATTTTTTGGTATATCGTCATTATGTATCAAAATAATGAGCACAGAATTTCCTACAACTTGGGTCTACACTAGGAATGGCGGACATTGCAAAAAAACCGGTTTTCGGTTAAACCGGGTTTTTTTCCCCTCTGGTTTAACCTGGCGCTTAAAACCGTTCAAAATAACCGGTTTTCAGAGGGGGTTTAAAAAAATCAACGTTTGTGGACAGAATTTATTATTATTAATAATACACAATAAGTAAGTATTAATACAATAATCAATTAATGTAATAAGTAATGATTATAAATAAGTAATTAATACAATATGTAATAATAATAAATGAGTAATTATTGCAATAAGTAAGTATTATAGACACAATTTTTATTAACATTGTTTTTACATGAAATTAATTCATTGGCCAATATTTATCATCTAATCTGCTCATAAAAACTCTTTCAGCAATGTGTTGATCCGTGAGACGACACTTCTCATCGGAACACAACATTCAACGTATATACTAATCTTTTGGCCGCCACAGAACTTCCGACTAAAGATAAATATTTTTTGGTTACAAAAAAACAGACACCGTTTACGGACAAAAATTTTTATTAGTATTGTTTTTCAGGAAATCAATCCATTGGCCAATATTTATCTGTTCATAAAGACTCTTTCAGTAATCCGCCAACCAGCAGGCGCCTCGAGAAAGCGATTGTCGGTGATTGGCCTAAGATGATGAAATTCAAAGCTTTGGCTATTTATAAATCGGTTAAACATCTTCGTCATTTTCTTGAAGCAAAAGAATGCGCAAGATATACAGATCACAAACCAATAACTGTTGCGATTCAAAAGAAAACAGATACGTATACAAACCCGACATCGTTGGTTATCATTTATTTCAGAATTTAAGACCGATATTGTATTCTTACATGGAAATGCAAATGATGCAGCAGATGCTCTTTAGCCAGTTGCCTGGATGAACACGAACGATGTTGTTCGTAGGGTGGTTGTGAATACATATAATTTAGTTTTTTACTATGTGGAGTCAGATTTGTGCTTCGAATTATGATACACATAGTCATTTGGGATGACACGCCAACTTCCAACAGCTCTATAACTTGGTAAATTTTAGTCTAGTCGAACCTAAAATCGAGCCTATCTTCCGACCCGGTTTTTGGATTTAAAAAGAAAAAGCCGGTTTAAACCGGGCAGAAAAAAATAACGGAAAACACCGGTTTTCGGTTTAAACCGGTAGGTTCTTCCCATCCCTAGTCTACACACTTTTGCAGCACTGCTTGTTTCTGAGCTGTCGAGCCGCTACTGATGCCAACCTATAAACGATATCATTCTAAAATAATATACTCATGATATTTTCTGTGCAAAACATATCTTTTGCTTTTTAATTTTGTTTTAAGCGATTAACTTTATATTAAAGCAACTTTCCCAGAGAAGTACAAGAACAATATTTAAAAATATAAGAACTTAGCGTCATAAGAAGAAATCGTACGATCGTTTTCTCTAATAATTTCGCATCAGACAAATAACATTCTTTGATTTCATCTGTCACGATTAAGATCTTTATATAGCAATAACATGCATAAACCCCATGATATTCGAATAAGTATTTTTCAAAATTTCATCGCAGTCAGTAAGAAAATAATACCTTACATATTGATTTTGCTTGTTTAAGGTAGAAATAAATATTCACCATAATTGCTTTTCAGACACGTGCGCCATTTTGAGGTTGATGAACTGTACAATCAATCCACAAACATCTTTAAACCTACCATCGATTTAGAACTCTCAAATACCAAACAAATAAGTACGAAAACAAGTAAGCCAGGATAAATACATATTTCCGCTATTTCTCTTATTTTATTTCTGCTTCATCAGAAATTTCAATCACGGAGGCGAATATTTCACGAATCAACATAGCGTGATTCAATTTCTGCGATTCGCCTGACTCTGCCATCATGTATAGCTGTTAGACACGCAAGTTGTTGTAGAGATATTAAGGAACGTTCAGTTCATGATCGATAGCGCAATTTTCTGAATCAAATCGAAGAACGTTCTTTTATTAACTTACTCCTAAGAGCTATTCGATGTTCCGGTGCTTTCTATGGATTCTTTTGATTTATTACTAATGAAGACATTTTCTAAATCCGCACTTGTTGAAGGGACCTATATTTCACGACCTTTTTCTTTTCTGATAAAAAGCCTATAATGGGAGTTGTTCGTATATGCTTGCTTCTGGCCCTTAATTTTCTTTCTGTAATATCTGAAGTTTATATATCTCGAAATTGTTCTTTCTGATTAAAGGAAAGGACGTTTATCATTATTTGTCTTACAGAATTTTTTACGTTCTCGTATATGAAGCATAAGACGAGAAAGAACTGTATCGTCAACAAATTAGACCACGACATATTGATGCGTTTTCACCTCTCAGAGTCCTATTAAAGAATTTTTGGAATTATGTATGACTAGCTGATATACCCAGTGTTCCTCGAGATGAAATTATTTTCGCGTTTTTTTCTAATGAAAAATTTACTATTTATTGTCGCAAAACCTTTATTAAAACCTTTCTTATACTTCAGCATTTGTGAGCAAAATTTGAAGAACATCACAATTATTTTATCTAGAGAGTGTCAGCATATTTTATTTATGGTAAAAATATGCTGGAAATGACGTATTTTCTCAATTATCATCCATCACTAAAACGTGCTACGAGGTTCATTTCTTTGAAAAACACCATCTGAGTCAAAACTGTAGCGTTTAATAGCAACTATCATGAAGCACTTCGTTGCTATTAATAT
>BGPR01024001.1:0-23690 GCA_013235015.1 Araneus ventricosus | reverse complement strand
TTTTAGTCCGTTTTAAGAACGTGGTCTATTAAAATTTTTATTTTTTTAAATAATTATTTTCTCCTTTTTAGTCATCTGTGTGTGAAATTTTGCAATCGATTTTAAACATCTTGATGAGATTATGACGGAGACATGTGGCAAATTTCAGGTTTATTTCAATTCAGTATGTGAGGGGAAAAACCTTGAAAATCCTCAATAGACTGACTATAGCCAGATCTCGTAGAGGGCTCTCAGGTAGGGTAGTTAAAATGCTCTACAAGAGGGCTCTTGAAAGGATCATTGTCTATGCTGCCCCAGCTTGGTGGGCCGGAACGGCTAATCAGAGGCAAAAAATAAACAGCCTCCAGAGACAAGTACTACTAGCAGTAACGGGGGCCTTTCGTACCACATCAACAGCCGCACTCCAAGTGATAAGTGGTATAGAACCAGCAGATCTCGTGTGCGAAATGGAAGTCGCATTGTACCAGTTGAAGCACAACCGCCCAGATCCTCACTTCCTTGGCGTCCACCTGGAGAGCAATCAAGTGGAGAGGTATCTTCCGTCCTGGGCACATCCCAGCACAAAGCATCTAGTCCACTGGGATCAGGACAGTCCGGACTTTGACCTGGGAATTTTCACAGATGGATCCAAGCTAAACGGACAAGTAGGAGCTGCTTTCAGCGTGTTCGACCCACAACACTCTGGAGACTTTCAGTTTAGACTCGATGATCACTGTTCTGTGTTTCAGGCTGAATTAACAGCCATAAAACAGGCACTCCTATGGAAACAGCAAAACAGACCACACGCCAACTGCCACTTGTTCACAGACAGCATGAGTTCACTGAAAGCTCTCCAGAAGTTTGCGCCGAAAAACAACTTAGTGGAAGACATCAATAGCTTGTTAGATGGAACCATCTCCTTACACTGGGTCAAAGCCCACATCGGAGTTGCTGGCAATGAGGTAGCGGACAAGGCAGCAAAAGCAGCAAGCGACAGACCATCAGTCGACATACATCTGGGGATACCAGAAAGGACACTTAAAACATCAATTCGGCACCTCCTCCTCAGAGAGTGGCAGGACCGCTGGAAGGACGACAATGCGAAAGGAAGATTTACGTTTAACATCTTCCCAGAAGTTAAGACCAACAGATGTATAGACAATCCCCAATTGTCCCAAGTAGTCACAAACCATGGCCTTTGTCCCTACTACCTCAAGAAGTTCAACCTTCGAGAATGCAACTGCCGGTGTGGTGAGGACGTAGATGACGACATCCTGCATTACATCTTCAGGTGCCCCCTCCTCGACAACCAAAGGTCTCTCATCCGTCCTGGTCAATCCGTCCTTCAGATCCTGCAGGACAAGCACAGGACAAAAGAAGTGAAGTCCCTCCTATCCTTCCTGTTTCTTCATCAACAGGATATCTTTGAACAGGATCCAGAAGACATTTCCTAATGCCCATGAACACTAGGTTGCTCCTCCAGAGACTTCCAGGCCCTTTCCATACTCATTGTACATATCATAGTCATCTCTTCATCACCTTCATCTTTGAGTGTTTGCTATAGAAGCTCATGTACCCACTGGACAATTGCATTTTATTTTCCCCACTCTTTGTAAAGTCTTCCGTAAAGTATCATCATGTTTTCTTTATTATTTTTCCTTTTAATTCTTTCATTTTTCAGCATTCTCGGGAAATAGTTTGTAACCTCACACTGTATCACTATGTCGCCGCCACAGAGCCTTATGTATGAGCCAGGCATTGTAAATCATGTATCTCTTATCATTGGAAACAACAAAGCAGGGGTTTGCCGGTGGATCTGACGACTCTACAGAGGAGCAGCAGCACTAGACAGCTAAGCACCCAGCACATATTTTTTTGAGAGCCCCCGGCACAAGTCGGGCCTCTACCAAAATTCAAAATTTATTGAAGAGCTTATGCCGGTGTAACGCCAATGCAGGCACACACCATATTCCCCATCCGTATTACCTGATCATAAATAAAAAATTGTTATTTTCCTGAAAAAAAGTTATGTGACGCAGAGACCTTTGAGATATAATGAAAAACGTACAGCGCATGCGCAAAGATATGGTTAAAATATGGGGTGCTTCGATGGCCCCATGGGCCATCCTTATGCCCAAGAACCAAGTCTGTAATGTTAATAATTTTCGAGATATAATGAAAAACGTCCTGCGCATGCTCAAAGATATGGCTAAAATATGGGGGTGCTTCGATGATCCCATGGGTCATCCATATACCCAAGAATCAAATCTGTAATGTTAATAGTTCTCGAGATATAATGAAAAACGTACTGCGCATGCGCAAAGATATGGCTAAAATATGGGGGTGCTTCGATGATCCCATGGGTCATCCATATACCCAAGAATCAAATCTGTAATGTTAATAGTTTTCGAGATATAATGAAAAACGTACTGCGGATGCGTCATGCAAAATATGAAATGACAGACAAACGGACAGACAGACAGACAAGAAAGCGATTTAATAATGCATTGTCATCTAGTTCTGAACTATGTTTAAAGTTTCAAGTCTCCAGCTCATCGGGAAGTTAGTTTAAAATCGATCGCAAGATTTGTACCGAACAGACAGACAAGAAAGCGAGTTAATAAAAACGTGGTAAAAACAGGCGGGAAGATCTGGGATTTTTTAAGAAAACCTTTATAGCTTCGCAAATATTTGTGCTGAGTTTACGAAAATTCCTGTAAATATTATGCATATTAAACATGACCATTTCTGAAAGTTTCATCTTATTATCAGTATTCTGTGATGTGGGATGGGCCAAAAAAAGTGTTTGTCTTCATCAGTTTGTAGACGGTCCCCTAATTGCCCTCAGGATCGAATCTTCAATGTAAAATGTGAGTTACAGTCTATTCTTCACATGTTTGAAGTTTAAGGGCAGTCAGTTAATCTTTTCCGGAGAAATTCTAAAAAATGTGAAAATCTGAAAGTGTCCGGATACTTTTGGCCATATAGTGTATATGCATATACATAAAAGAAACAATCATAACATAAGTGCAAAAGCAACTTAATCAACATAAACAATGATAGCACAGAAAATTCAAAGAAGCAAAGAAAAATCTATCAAAGAAAATGCCGAGAGATCTAATAGGGAGAAAATAAACAAAAGGAAAAAATAATGCAATATAAATCACAAACACAACGAATGCAATAATGCTTCAGTTCAAGAAGATTTGTGGCAAATATCAATATCATGAAAAACAATCAATGAAAAATATGAATGTCAAAAATTAAATGGATAGACAGAATGCAGTTTATCGGTAAAAGCGTATAGATACTTCATCAGGGAAAGTGAAATCTATACGAACCGTTAACATTAGTAAAATCATAGCGCTTTTTGCGAACAATGTCAGCTAATTAAAGCTAAGAACACTGCCTTCACCCCGAGCGTTATGATAGACCAAGAATTCGAATGCAACACCAAATATTAAAAATTATTTTACGTACCCAAAACTGAGTGATGCAACTAACGGGAGAGAGGACAAAGAATTGATCTCGTCGAGGGCAGGATGTTTACGAAATATCAAATTACTTTCTTTAGTGCCAAAGTACTAAGGTTGGGAAAAATTTCGATTAAGATTAAGGTACCGATGGAAACAAAGATTAAAGCGATGCAGATTGAGAAAACGATGAATTTTAAATGGGTAATGATAAAAAAAAGGGATAGTGAAAAAAGGGGGATATTGAAAAATTAGGGTATATTGAAAAAGTAGGGAGAAAACCGTTAAGTGTTAAATATTATTTTAATTTCAATTCCATTAATAAACGACTGAAAGATGCATTTTTGAGGTAATCACATTAGACCTATCTGACTTTAGAGACCCTATCACAGTATAAAACTGCGCCAGCATAGCTCTAACATGCAATCCTTTACTTACATCTTAAAGCCATTAATTAGAATTTCATTACTAGTAAGGTTATTTCTAAAGTGTTGAATTTTTTTTCTTGATTGAATTTATATCGTTGCATGTTTTGTTGATTCTAATGAGTTGATTAATGATAGTGTTTTTGTAGATTTTAGAAGAGATATTAGAATTCCAGAAAATATATATATTGACGTTAAATTTAAGCTCGTTTCGTTTGTCATAAATATTTATTTTGAATTGAAATCTTTATGGTTGAATTTAATGAGGTCATCAATGAATCTGAATGCTGAATTTAAATTTAGAACAAAAGTCCTTTCAAAAAAGTGCAGAAAAAAGATTGACAAGTAGAGATGAATAGCTGGTCCCTTGTGGGATACCTTTAATTTGTTGGAAGATATTTTCCCCGCTGAAAAGAAATTTTTGTAAATACAGTAACTTGTATGATATTTCTAGAATACATATTACTGGGATGTTTAGTAGGTTTTTTTTAGGTCGTAGTAATAATTCATTAAAACTTCTTGTAGTTTGTCTAATGGAATGATTGTGAAGAGGGAAGATATTTCTCATCAGTATTTATAATCAAAAATTATCGAAAAAAATTCTTTGGATTAAAAGGAATTTCATTCAAATTTAATTAATATAAAAACCCTTTTTCAATTAAATTTTTATTTATAATTAATTATTCTTTATTTCCTTACTTATTTTCAAAGTTTTGGCTCGTGGAAATGGAAAAATGTTTGAAACTCCTGTTTCTAGCTTATCTAGTGCTGCGGATCTCACAGATCCACTTCATCTTAAAAAAAGTGGCAGGAGAAGGAAGGGGAAAGCTCGCCCTGTGTAATTACGCATGCGCGCAGCATCACAGGGAAGGAGGGCTCCACAGTTCCAGTTACTTTTTCATCTGCGTACAATCTTCGGGGAGTGAAGAAATAAGATAGGGAACTTTGTTTTCTTCCTCGCAGTTTTATTTGAAGATCGAAATCGTTTAATGTAAACTTTGGTTAGATTTAAGTTTTAAATGAGAAATAAAATCAATTAATTAAATTTAAACAATGGAAAAAGTTGAGGGTGTTGCAGCACCGCAATTCGTATGCACGAGCCGCCTCTTCCCAAACCACTGAGAGCAAATAATTCAATACTCTTCTTTGGTACTAAGCCAGTTTCCTGTAATGCCTTAAATTTCTACTTTCGCAAATTCTCCTGCCCTTCTTTATAAAGTCGACAGTTGTAATCATCGACCAATGAAACTGAGTAACAGTATGCATGATTAGCAAATTTCTTTCAGTTCCTGACAACTAGATTATGTACTACTAAACAAATATTTGTATTACGCTGTTTTTCTAATTGAAAAATTTATTCTAGAATAAATATCTCCATTTAAATTTTTGTGAAGCCCTTTTAAATTTAGAAATTAAGTTAATTTTAATAACAACCTCCACAGAGGCCAATTTCCACCTTGTTTGAAAATATAATCGGAAATGTATGCCTAGACGCATTATTTAAGGAAATAATTGCCTGTCCCACTAATTTGCTACACTCTGTATATATATCAGTGTAAAAATATTTGCAAGTAGTGTTTGAGAATGTATACAACTTGAATTCCAGACCACTTCTATACACTTTCATGACACAGTATATTTCAATGGAGGTCATATTTCGGTTTATCTCGTCAGTGCTTACGCTCTCCTATTGTGGTGGAATGTTGCGTAACTGCAAGTCAAATGGCTTGTGGCTCGGAAATCAATACAGTTTCAGACGGGACCATTTACGCTCCCGTAATTTACACTATTCGCAAAAAGTATTGCAAAGTTTTTAAAATGAGAAAAATTTGGAGTTGATATTGGTATAATGGATCATAATCAGTTGTGGGGAACCGTGGGATTTACAAGCGTCGAAAGACACATTTTACAGTGAAGATTTAGTCACGAGACCATTTAGGGGACCTATCAGAAAGTGATGAAGAGGAAAATGATCTGGGCTCACAACGTTTAATAGAAAGATGTTAATTATTTACAACTTCCATCAATGTTTTTTTTTTTTTTTTTTTGCTATGCTCAATACTTACAAGCATTTTAGTAAAAAATAGTAAGTAAATTCGGGAAGATATAAAAGTTTTCTTATAAAATGCCAAACTTTTCTGCATGTTTTTTGCTTATAACATGCAAAATGTTTAACCATATTATACATAAATTACAGATTACGTGATAATATGTTAGCGAAGGGTATGTGCATTAAAATTTGAATTAAAAACTTTCAATATTAGATGAAATATGAATATTTGTATTAAATAATTATTTATTGCGCAACGGTATAATTTTTCTTTTAAAATTTAAAAGCCAGATATATAGGGCAGCTTATATAAAAATTTCAGACAAATACCATTAAGATTTAGAAAGATATCGACACTGAAGCGAGTAGAATTTTTATTGGTCTCCAAGAGAAACAAAATGAAGAGGATTTTACTACAAAGTAATATTTTTTAAACTTGAATCTTCGAATAGTAATAGTCGAATTTCGATTGTTTATTTTTTATAAGTGTGTATCGGTATTCAGCATTTTCAATCTTTATAAAATTAAATAAAACTATTCGAATATTCAACTTTTAAAAATTTTACTTTGTAGTAAAATCCTCTTCATTTTGTTTCGCTTAGAGACCAACAGAAATTTTACTCGCTTCAATGCAGATATCTTTCGAAATCTTAATGGCATTCTACTGGAATTTATATGTAAGGTGTCCTATATATCTGGCTTCCAAATTAGAAAAGAAAAACTATACTATGTTTCGCATATGAGCAGTAAAGAATTATTTACTACAAATACACATATTTCTACTAATACTCAAAGCGTTCACTTTAAATTTTAATACAATATTTTGCTTAATAAATTTGTAATGTTTGCTGTAAATTTGTATAATTTGGTTGAAAACTCTGTATGTTATAAACAAAAAACATGAGGAAATATATGGGATTTTTTTAAAGAAAACTTTTACATCTTCTCGAATATTCATGCAATTTTTACCAAAACGTACGATGTATTGCGCAAAGCAAAAAGAAAAAAAAAACATTGATGAAAGTTTCAAATCAATATCAGCTTCCTGTGAAGCGGTGTGAGCCCAAATTATTCCCAGAAATTTTCCTCTTCACCACTTTTAAATCTGCACTGTAAAACGTGAGTTGCCTGGATTTTAAGTCCCATAGATCTCCACAACTGTATTGTCAACCATTGTATCGATATTAACTTCAATTTTTTTTCATATTTTTCAAATTTTGATTGGTATAAATACATTTATTTTTACATTATAAATTTTTATGGCATTTATTTATGGCAAATGTGTCAATAATTTTGGTTTTATCTACATATTCTAATATACCATGTTCTATGAATAAAATACTTAAATAATTCAACTCAGATTGTCCTATTGACGATCTTAAATAATTCATGTTTTTTCCAATGTTGAAAACGACCTTCCTCCGCAAAAAATTATACATACATTACTTGGGTATAATCATACTACAGTTGTTATATTGGGAAATCCTCGTCCAATTTAAATTTCTATTTCTCATAAAAATAGTGTCAAAACTATAATTAACTTTAAACTTTTGTTCGTTTAATTCTTTACTATCCATTGGTTTAAAAAAGGAATTGTTATTGCCTTCAGATAACAACTACTAGATATCGGTGTACAGCTTCCTACTTTTGATATAATTGATAATGTAAGTAACTCCTATTACATAAAACCACTCCTGCAACTATAACCTTTATGGTTATTTAAGCAGTGTTGGGAACATGAAGTGGGAGAAAAATCACAAAAATCATGGGAGTGACCTCTCTTAGACTTTACCAAATGCCTCACGATTCTGCTTCTTTATTAAACGCTACAAGTTTACAAATATTATTAGGAGCTAATTCATTAGGATGGACTGCTATTGTGCGTTACATTATTAAATGTTTTGGTATCACAGAGCATGTTGAAAAATAAAACCATGAAAATGCACAAGATTACACTATTCCACATGAAATAACTGGTCACAAGTAATAACTACATGCAATGGAACAACTGTAAGATGAGAAGCAAATTCCATGTGCAGTACGATATATACGAGTGACAAAAAAGAGAGTAAAATATAAAGAGAAAAAAGTAAAAAAAAAAATTACATTACTACGCAAAATAGACCTTTAAGCTTTTTGTGTTTGGGACATTAGGTCTTTACAAAACTATCACAGTAAAATACGATGTGGCTCAGGATAATTGACTTGACTGATTAGTTAATAATTCACTGACGAGCAAATATTCTTTGCAGGAGGATTATTGTTTCGGCAAAATCTTCTTGCAACTCTTTACTTTGAAATTATATATTTTTAAAAATTTTATTTCAAATTTGAGATCCCAAAATTTCATTTTAGAAAAAAAGTCATTTTCTTCATCTTACCTGACTGTGCGGGTAAGATGACGAACGGTGTCGAGTAAGATGACGAACGGTGTCGAGTAAGATGACGAACGGTGTCGAGTAAGATGACGAACAGAGATAACAATTGAATTCTACATCATATACTATAAAAAAGTATCTAAAACTTTTGAGATCGCATCTTGATCTTAACAAATAGCACATAACAGAAAACAAACATAATCGGTCTAAAGTAACAGCATAAAACAAATGAAATTATTATCAATTGAAATTATTGATTAAAACCTTAAGAAATGAAACCAATTACAAAAATAGCATCACCATGGGCTTGGATTTTGTCCCAGCCAGTACAGGTGGAATGGGGCCAGAGTTTTCACATAAAACATTGGAATCCGAATTCAGTTTTTCTTTGCTCACAGCAAATGATGCATTCTTCATTATTGAGGTCCTCTGGATCCAGATTGGCATCAGCGTCAACGAAAGGAAATTCAAATGAATGAGTTGAGTCTTCAGATTCAGATCATTAGAAGTCGAGGTGTCGCTTAACTATTTTCTTCTTTTTTGTTGCGTTTAGTTTTATTAACTTAGGCCTTTTTCAATTGTCACATGTTTCTTGTATCTTCTTTTTTCTCCTTCTTTTTCAATGAGATGCTCAATTTTCACTGGGGTGCCAGTGAGGTGCATGAAGGGCAAGTGGAAGTCGGGTAGCACGACGAGCTCATGAATTAGCGTTGAGGGATTCGTCAACTTACCCTCCACTCATTTCGTCATCTTACTTGACTTCAACTTTTTATTTCGAAAAAACATTGAAGGATATCAGCTCATCAGAAAAAAATTAAAATAATACATCATTGAATACGTTTTGATTAGCTCTTCATGAATATTACATATATAAATAAAAGATATTGACTCCTTGAACGCTATCCCTCACCAAGCACCAACGAAAAGTTGCGTAGGAACAACTCAAAAACACAATCTCGCGCACTGTGATACGCATCTGCATAAAATATAAACACGTATTCTAACATAATTTGCGTTTCAGTTTGAATTTGAAACACAAACTGTCACTTTGCGAATTCATTGATCTGGCAGATGCTTCTTCAGTATGTCGCCATTTTAAAAGAATTAGTATAGGGGCGGAAGAGAAAAGGTCAATTTATATGAGGGATTGGTCTCATCTGAAAGACAAAATATGATCATTTTTTCTAATAACATTATTTAGTTCGAATAGAGCTGTTAACCACTGTTATATCCTTTAACCAAAACAACCTTAGTAACTAAGCAGTGTGCAATTTCAAGTTCGTTTTGAGTAGTATTTTATCCATGCCAAAGTGTGAATAAATAACTTTGAGATAACGTGTATTACTTTGAAGAATAGAGACGGAGATGAAAAATGTGTGGCCGGAGAGTATTATAAACTTTCGTAAGAAGTTACATTTTCGAGTAAATAGCATTATGTGCAAGCTATATCTAAATATTCATCTTAAATTGATAATATTGTTCTTTCATTTTATATTTTTCATGTTGCTGAAAATAAATTTATATCTCTGGAATCGTTTTTCAATTAGCACGTTTCCCTGTTGCACCCTTTAAATGCTACGATAAGAAAATTGATGAACCCGTTTGGAACAGCGCATCTCCTCTCAGTTAATTTAGTGTTATTTTCACAGAAATGCCACGCAAAAGGATAATGGTGCTAATTGAAATTGAAAATGAATGATCAGTTGTTATAACAATATAAAAACATATAGTAATGGAAGTATTAATTGCATTATTCGTGTGAAAGTCTATGATAAAGAACAATAAATCGAACATCTCTATATTTTCTATCGAACTAATTCATTCATCTAAGCATCGAAAGAAAATAGGCAGTCAAACTTTCAATACGTCTCATTAATTTTCATTACAATGGCATTTCATTAACATAGTTTCTGTTAAATCCATAGTATCTTACTTAATTAAACAAAGTTCTTTCTTAAATGAAAATAATTTTTAAACTTAATAGCAGTTATTCTATCAAAAGATAATAAACCTAGAATAACAAACTAATAAATGAATTTTCAGTATCTATATTTTGTGAATCTTATCTCTTCCATAAACTTGCCAATTTGCAAAAAAAAACTTGGTTATTTAATTACTAATCAGAATTTTTTTTAAAAAAATATCTTCTTTCTTATCAACGATAACAGAAATGTATATAAATATGTCCCAATATTTGAAACGATATTCATTCGATTCTCAGACAAATAAGAGATGGATACAAAAAATAAGTAAATGACATAGCATTAAGCGCCCTGCTCTTGTCAATGAAAAGTCTTGAAAAATGATCAAACACTCTTTTGTTATAGGCAGCTGTGGCCAGGGACGTGGCGAGCGTCTCACATCTGGGGGGGGTGAGATCCAAAAATACGACTCTCATGATGAACTTCAACACTTAAAAGACAAATATTTTTATAGTGCCTAATATACATACATGTTCCTGCTATGATGCATAATATCATTTTCAATGATGAGGATACGAAATATCTAAGGGCTCAAACAAAGACAAAAGACCTGCCTTCAAAAAGAACATTAAAAAAAAATAAAGACAAAATTTAGCTTAGCAAAGGCACGATTTTATTCGCTCCTCGGTAGGAAGTCCTAATTCCCGATGGAAAATAAACTCGTCCACTATAAATCACTTTTGCGACCATTGATTAGCTGTGCTTTCCCAATATAAGTGTGTGGGTGCAACCCATCAGAAAAACTGTGAGCACTACAAGAAAGATATAACAAATGTCCTCAGAAACTAAATTTATTCGTAAAGATCTGAAACGCAAAACCATTTGGAATTTATTTAAAATACAGCCATAAAATATCTGAACAAAATGGATAATAGATATTAATGAAGCCGCAAGAGAGATTCCAGTGCATGACCCTAGTATAAGAACAGACGCAGAGCAAAGCGCTATTTAGAAGTACCCTCACCTCAAAACTTTCTGAATCGCCATATAGCCTGATTTGGCCAATATAATCAAAATATTAGAAATACAGTACAATTTTATTAATATGAATTATTTCATTATCACTATAATTATTTTGAACTGAATTTTATTTCTTACCATCATTAAATTCAATTAATCATAAATAATACATTATAACACATAAATAATATACATACATATAATATTTAAATAATACGAATAATAATCAATACTTGGGCGCTTAACATATCATGCCACTAAAATTTCATTCATAGATGTGGACAATAAAAAAATCACAGTCTGACAGATCCTTCCTTTGGTCATTTCTTATTACTGAAATAATTATTGTAATTCAGGTATTTAAAATATTATGAAAAAACACATCAAGGTGTTATTTTTTTTAAATATGCAAACAATAAAAATATCAATTTTATTAATCTTTAATTTTTTACATTTAAAATTTGAGAATTATTTTATTTAGAATCAAAAGTAAAATGTTTTTACAGAGTAGGTATTTAGCCAAATCATTGTTCGTTATATCACTAATCTCGATGTTAAAAAAAAAAACACTGCTTCGAAATTCAATTCCAATTTCCGTTTATTACTATTATATACACGGCATTCGAAAGGAAAAAGGTTCCTTTATTCCTCATCCGAGTAGTTGAAAAATCGCAAATATCCGCTACTAATATAAATGCATAAATTTTCAGAATTTTGTAGGTCTATTAAAACAAATCATGTTAGATAAACAAATAATTAATGCAACAAAGAGCACTGTAAAATAATGAAAAGCAGTGCAACTTACTGAATTTAATTTAGAAAATCTTTGTGTTAAAGTGAATACAGCATGAGAAAACGGCAATTTTAATTTAAAAAGGCCAAAAAAATCTATCCCATTAAAATTCGAAGGTAAACAAACGTATGTATGTATGCCCGGTTATCTTCTCACGAACCGCTGAACGTAGAGGCTAGCGGAAAGTACCAAAAGATGGGGAATAATCCAAGGAATCCATTTCGGCCATTTAAATTCCGAAATTACAATTAGTTAAAAAGATATTAATTAAAAACGTCAAAATGAATGAACTGACGTGCTGCCATCTATTGGCAGAATGGTGAATTCATTCACGGCGGATTCTTTTTTCCCCCTATTATTAGTTTTCGCATCCGGTGTTGTATTTTTTTTTATTTAACGGAAGTTGGTATCTCCTTTTGAGCGAGCTTCTGTGTTTGGATTTATTAACAATTGAAAAAAAATCGTTTTCCTGCATTTTCTTTTCTTTTTTTTTGTCGTAGGTGTTTCTCAACATTTACGTTTGTTGGGGAAAATAATATTTATTCATTTTATCCGTTTTTTTCATTATTATTGTTTTTTTTTTTCTTTGCAAACAAATATCATGCTAATCTGTTTTAATTTATAAGCATAAGAATTCTCGCGTTTTCATTCAAACCAAACTGCTTTAAGGTAGTAAAAAGGCTAGAACTGAAAGTTTAACCAACAAGAGAGGATTCAAAACAGATTGACGTTTGTTGGGAAGCTTATAGGACAATATTGTAGGGAAAAAACAGGGCGGCATATGAAAAAATGTCGATTCCGAGAAACGCTGGGTTATTAACTATAAGGTAATTAAAGGTTGGATTTAAAAATTTTAATTAAACAATATAGGATACAAAGGATTTTTTACGTTTTGGGGAAAAGTAACGTTTACGTTAGCGACAATATGTGTAAAAATAAAACCGGAGGCGGGCATATGAAAATTAGTAATAAAAGACTAGATTGAAAGAATATTTACATTTGTTGGGGAAAGTAACAATATTTGTTGAAAAGAAAACGAGCCGGGCATATGAAGATATGGATCCCAAGGCCTCACGTGATCTCACTTCTCCGCCCGGAATATCCCATTATTCAAGATTGCCGTGCAACTCGGCCATAGCTAGTCTATTTTATAATTTAATATTTAAAAATATTAATTATAATGAAGTATTTAATAAAGAATACAATAATGAATAAATAAACAGTGTGAAATTTTAATTAACAAAATAATAACATTTATAGATTTTAAAAAATAATGTTAAACTTACTTAAAGCTTATTTAAAATAATTCAAAAGTGAGAAATATTTAATTGCTGTTTTGATTGGATACATTGATTGATTCTCGAGTCAATAAAGAAACTTAAAAGTTATTTATTCACGATCGATGAGAGCATACAAAGTAAGGAGGAAAGCAATTTAGAAATATAAAAAAATTACAATTTTATTCTTGACATTTAAGTAAGCAAAATAAATTCGAATTACAGATTATATTTAGGCATTATGCGTAAAAAATTTTAAGAATAGAGAAAAATCGGATTACTTAGAATTAGGATAAAAAATGTTTGAATTAACCAATTTCCAGTAATAATGATTTAATTCACCTATAAAGCAGGTTTGGTGTATTAAAGTCGACTGAACTTTATCAGCTAACACTCTCGCTTTCTGGATTGAGATTTCTTTATGTTGTCTTTAACTTTACCGCTGTTCAGATAGTCCATTCGAGTTTCCTGCCCAATAAGAAGTTGGAGTTTTGTGATGTAAAACAACTGCATTCCCCTGATCATAAATTGCCACTCTTCCACCTTTTTTTTCGAATGGTAAATCGAAGACACCATGAAATTACAGGATTCTTAAACTGTCCTGCTCGTAAGCTTCAGGGTTGGAAAAGAGATTATTTTGTGTATTTGTTTCCTTATGTGGTATATTTCAATGTTTCTGGACATAATTATCAAGATTTTGGAAGAGAAATGCTGACATTTACATAAGAAAGAACACCCAAAATGAGAAGAGCTAGATATATTTTTCTAGCATTAAACACACAGACCACAAAACAAATAAATAAAGATGTTACAGAAAGATTAAAATTTTTAAAATAAAAGTGAACATGTCCATTTACAAGTTGTTTTAGAAGTGGATATTTTAGTTTTGCTAAAGAATTTAGAACTTTGGTAATTTTACAAAGGGAAAAATAAGCTTATGAGAAAATTGAATGATGCTGCAATCGTAAAGTTGGGTACTAGATGAAAAAGTTTAAAAAAGCTTTTTTAGAAAGCAAAGAAGCATGTTCTTCAATTTACGCTCGAAAGTTTCATATGATGTTTTCATAAATATTTAACACTCTACTTTATAATAGTTTGTGTGAGGTCAAGGCAGATTGCATATTTTTATCTGAAAACAGTTAGCATTTTAGTAATGTAATTATTAGTAGCAATAACATTTGTATATTTTGAGGGCTAAATTTTACACTTCAGGATTAAGATGTTTAAATGCAATTACTGAATGTTGCTAGTCAAGTCTTTTCTGTATAAAAAAATCGATATGAAAAAAATTATAGTATAGTTGAGAGAAAAGAAATTCACACACACACACATTCATATAAGTTAACAAGAAAGGTTAAAATAAGTTTCTCAACTGAGTTAATATTTGTTCCTGTTGTATAATAAATCGATCATTATGGCTTGTATATCAAATTAACAAAATTATTAATTAAATTATTTACTTATTTTAAATTGCCTATTTTAACAACTTTAACACGTACAACATAATTTACAAATCATATTTTAAAATTATAAATATATGTAAACTAAAGACACTACAAAACCTTTTCAATATGACAATTGCAAACATTTGTAGAATCAAATGATATTTTTTAAAATTTATTCTATTGCTTTAAAGAAATAAAAAATAAAGTTCCTCATAATCTTGCATACTCTATACAGGAAAAGACAAATAATTTACAAACAATGCAATAAATTATAAACTTATGCAAATATGATCCACTCACAAAACAATTTCAAAATTACCAACAACTAATGATTCTTTAGCGACAAAGCAAAATGCCAAATACATATCTTTACTCCACTGTTTAAATAAAGAGGAAAGTTTTTATGATCTTGCAAACTTTTCCTGTACACATGAAAACCCAAATCTTTTTCGAATCATATAATAAAATTATAAATGTAAATATGAGTCACTACAAGCTAATTTTTAAATTAATAGCGACTAATAATTTCTTTTGTGATAAACCAAACGTCATGCATTTCTTTTATGTTATGCAGAAAAAATCCAATCAAAGGAAAGTTCTCATAACCTTGTAAAAACTTTCTGTACATTAAAAAAACAGGAAAACAAACAAACAAGATCATCACGGGACTAAAAAGTGGGCGCTTGTCTCTACTATAAATGATACCTCAAGGAAGTAGTCCCGGCTTTCGCTATTGCAGCAGCGTACCTATCTTATTAACAAAACAAAAATTAAACTTTCCAAAACACACACATGCACAACTCTGCGCGACAGTCCACATAACAGCAAAACCAACATTTCCTTAGTAACCGTTCATTATGTAATAGTACAAAGTAGGAGAAAGAAAAGCAGAGGATCAGAACTGACGATTCTACGGTACAAAACAGGTTATCTTACCTTAGCTACTATGCGGTGAGGGTTCGAGTGATGTTCTGCTAGAGCTGCTGACTGCAATGGGGAGAACTAACAACCAACGGCCTTCTATTCTGACCTAGATCGGCATTAGGCAGTTGTGAATCGCCCTGGGGCAACCACTGGAACGACTTGGTGAGAACAAGGTCCTCACTGTGTTTGTTGGGCATTTTCCCCCAATGGGGAATTAAGTGCAGACCTCGACCGAACTAGGGCTGCCAGCGTTGGGTAAGGAGTTCGTAGTAGTTTTTATTTTCCGACCGTCAGAAATATAACTCTATCCTTATATTTGGCGAAAATCTTATTCGTGGTTGTTTGTTGTCGCTTATTTTGATTCTACCTATACACGTTGTTAAAGGATAACTATCATTAGTGTTCTTGAAAAGAAAAAAAGCATGTGGTGCTTTAGCCACTGTTATTATGTACGCTATTCAAACCAGCGGGAGTAAAGAAAACTAAAAACTAACTCCTCTAAACTTTCTCGTATACTTCTCCAAAAAGGTGCTGTTTCCCCTCCCCCCGCGTGGATAAAAAAATTCGAACATACTGTAACCCGAAACTCAATGACAGTCGGAAGGTTTTTCATTGTAGATTGTAGTGATTGTAAAATATTTAGGTGAGGAATCATATCCAAAGAGATGCGTGCCGATAAAAACACACACTGGCTTCAACTCTTGCCGGCTCAAGGACAAATTGACGTAATCCTTCCGCGTGCACAGGGATTGCTACCAGTACGCATGCGCATGAAGAAAAAGATTTAAAAAATTGAATATACAATTTGAACGCTTTTTTTTAACCGATTGGAACGAAATTTGGGCATAGATCTATAATTAATGTTAGCAACCGTCATACCAATTTTTATTTATCTAAGCCAAAGGGTTTAGGAAATATAATTTTTACAAGTATGCGATTATACAGTCCGACAGACTATCAACCCTTCGACGGATTTGGTCCAAACTTTGATACGGACCTACATTCATGATGATAAAACTGTGTCCCAAATTGTATCCATCTAGCTATTCAAGTTTTTGAGTTATAGTGTTCACATGACCGCGGACAGACAGACTTCCCGTGGACGGATTTTGTCGAAAATTTGATAGAAACCTACAAATTATGTGTCAAGATCACATACCGAATTTCATCCCCGTAGCTCTAATAGTTTTCGAATTATCGTGTTCACAGACAGACATAATTCCAAAATTGTGTTTTTCGGACTCAGGGAGGTCTAAAACGTGGAGATTCGTCAAACTCTCGAGTTCGAATTTTTTGTAGATTACAATACTTTCTTCGTATACGAGAAAGTAAAAAGGGAAAATAAAAGTTTGGACTAGGAAATGGTTATTGAGAAGGAAAGCACTTGGATGTCATGAAAATCTAATGCGAGAGCTCCCTAGAAGTAAAAAAGCATTTTTTAAAGCATTTTTGTTTAAAATTCTGATAATTTTTTTTTAATCGGTAGTAACTAGTATAATTTTTGCTGTAATTTTTTACAACAGTATTCAGAAAGCCACAGAAGATGGCTAAGGATGGATGGGGACAGTTTCGAATTTTTATTAGAAAAGATTCAACCATTAATAAAGAGAATGGACACAAATATGAGGCAATGCATATCAGCTGGGGAGCGACTAGACCTCACATTGAGATATTTAGCAACAGGTAATAGAAATAGGTGTATTATATTTATATTGTTTGGTTCATTTTAATAAATTTTTAAATATGTTTACTTAAAACATTTTTTAATTATTAAGCACTTTCAAAAAAATAATTGTAAAAAAATGTTAAATTATGGTCGCTCTTAAATGAAAAGACAAAAACAAATTTGGGTTCTGACACCCAAGGCCCTCCACACACCCTCCCTTGGGCACGCCACTTATTGTTTATATTTTCATTTTTAAGCAACTAATGTATAACTATCCTTCATCCAGGGTGGACAATATTGAAATGTCATGGGAGGGGATATGACATTTCAATTCCCCATCCCTATGACATTTCAAAAACTTATCCCTATCATAATGCTTAATTAGATAAATATCTTTTAAATGTCAATTATTAAAATAAGTATGAAATAATGACAATTAAAAAAATAATCATTTTATTTAACAATAAAATTGTTAATTTAATTAAATATTTATAGTTTTAATATTGAATTGTTTTTAACTAATATTTAGATAACTTGAATATTGAATTGTTTTTAATTAATAGTTAGATAGCTTGAATATTGAATTTTCAAAAATTGATTATTTGAAATTATTTTTAATTATAAATGAATCTTACTCTTTATGTATGAAAATACTTGAGAAATACTCCCCACAATTTTCCCACTGCAATCTAATATTTATACATATCTATGCATGAGTCAATAATAGATATAAGATAAAAGTATATTAAAAGAAGTACTATAATATGAATTTAAGTAATTGATTTTTTTCCTCTACAGGAGAGATTCAAACTTCCCTATCATTTCAATTTCGAATAGCCCAAAACACCATTTCAGGAATAATCCCAGCAGAGTGTATGGCTATTTCTCAAGTGCTCCAAAATGAATTCATGAAAGTGCCAGACTGTCCTGAGGAATGGAGGAAAGTTGCAAATGACTTCTTGGGCTTATGGAACTTTCCCATGTGCTTAGGTGCTTTGGATGGTAAGCACATTAGCATTACCCCACATCCCACATCAGGATATGCTTACTATAACTACAAACATTTTTTCAGTATTGTGCTGATGGCATTAGTTGATGCTAATTTAAACTTTTTTTATGTTGGCATCGGAAGTAATGGTTGTGTTAGTGATGGTGGTGTGGGATAAATGCACGTTGAATAAAAGACTGCATACTGTTAAGTTAGGTCTACCAGGCCTAGAAAACATTCCTGGTACAAATATTGCTGTTGCTTACGTTATAGTGGCTGATGATGACTTTCCTTTGGAGCAGCATATAATGAAACCCTACCCTGGATAGCAGGTTGAAATTTCAAAAATAATTTTTAATTATCGTTTGTCCCGGACTAGAAGGGCTTCAGAAAATGATTTTGGCATTATGGCATCACGTTTTAGGAGTTTTAAAAGTCCTATTTTAACTTTTCAGCCAAAGCCAAACAAATTGTTTTGGCAACATGTTGTTTGCATAACTTTCTGAGAAGCAAATGCAAAGACTTATATACTCCCATATCCAGTCTGGATCACGAAGACATTGAATCCAGATCCTTTCAGCAAGGAACTTGGAGAAATGATCCATGCACATTTCTACCCTTCGTCAAGAGGTTTTATCGAGGCACAACAGTAGCCAAAGAAATTCGGAATCGCTTTACAAATTATTCCAATGGACCTGGTTCTGTTTCTTGGCAAAGAGACATGTGCGACCTGCATTAAGGGAACACTGTACCCTGTCGCAATAATGTTCATTTCTGATTTTTGTGTATTTGTGATGTGTTCGTATTTTTTAAAAAAATAAAATGTTGGTTAAATGTTATTACTGTTCCTGACACCCATTTGTCAACTTTACAACAAATTTATTATATTATTAAAGCGTTATAGAAATAAATGCAATTATTTTTTGATATAGTATGACTGTCTACTATTACTTTTATAATCAATATTCTTGAAATAATTTTCATATTTTGTTCGATACATCATTTTGTATGTCTCCCCAACTTTTGTATAATCAATATCCTAGATACAAAAAGTGCCAATGAAACACCATATATGGCACTAATTGAGTAGAAAAATAGCTTTCATCAAACAAACGACGCCTTTGTTAGCAATAGAACAAGATTTTATTTGTGTATCATTTCTTCTAATGTCTCTGAGAATTTTTTTATCTTTAAAATCCAGTGAGTGACTTTATTAAGGTATCTGACCACGTGCGGAGACAAATTTTTTTAAACCTTTAAATTAGTACTTTTAGTTCATTTTCTGGTACAATATGATTCAAAACAATGAATAATAACAATTAGGAAATTTTGATTCACTTGAGATTCAGTATAAGGGGACAATTTAGGTAAAAAATGGTAATTCTCTTCTATATTTTTAATGTAAAGTAATTCTAAATCCGTCACTGTCCTTAAGTACAAACTATTATTGTTTTGGGGTTCCCTATTTGTTTACATGAAATTGCATGTATATCTGCACTTTTAAATTAATATTAAGCAGGGTGCGTAGTGAGAAATTGCTGCAAAAATTAGAAGGGAATTACCATTTTAAGACTTTTCAGGCACCTTAGCCAAAAAAATTAAGCACCTTTGTACATGCACGCATATGTAGACCCACGTAATTTTCTAAGCATAGGATCATTTCTGTTTTATAATACTGCATAGTTTTTATTAAAAAATTTAAAATATATATATTTTTTAATTTATAATTTTTTAATTTTAACATTTATTTCTGTATTTGCACAATGTCTTCTGTTGTAAAATAAAGGATATCTTTTTGGTTTGACAAAAAAATTAAAAATGATTATGCAAACTGTCATTATCAAAAATGAAAACAACTTTAATAAGATTAACAATAAAAGTCTGTGACCTTTTTTCAACATTTCTTAATATTAACAAATTACCAGTTAATTTGCCCCTTTGGGATAGCCATTCCAGAACTTCAATATACGGTGGAGCCCATTGTTGAAGAAAGAGGGATCGGGAAAAAGTCATTAATAGTCCGGTCAACGAAGGGTTTGAAAAAAACATCAAATCATATAGTTTTGAAAATTGGTAAACATTTTTGTGAGGGGCTCCTGATGAACATACTAAAAGTCCCCGATCCTGAGGGGGGAGCTTGTGCCACCATCTAGGATTTCATCCCCCTTTTTCAGTTTTTTCTTGAATATCTCAAAAACTACTCAGTTTTCAAATTACTATTGATTTAGCAAATTAAAGACCGTAAAATTCTTTTCAATTACATGCTTTTATTTTTCTTCTAGATTTAATAGTTTCCGAAATAATGAGTCTCAAAGTTCGCCGCCATCTTAGATTTCATGTCCTTTTTTCAGTTTTTTTTTATTATCTCGAAAACTATTCACTTTGTAAATTTAATGTAACCAGCAAAATAAAGAGCGTAAAATTCCCTACAAACGCATGCTTTTATTTTTGTTGTAGCTTAAATAGTTCCCGAGGTAATGGCTCTCAAAGTTTGCCGCCAACTTGGATTTTATCACACTTTTTTTAGTTTTTTTTTGAATATCTCGAAAACCATTAAAACTAGAAGAAAAATAAAATCAGTCATTTGTAGAGAATTTTACGAACATTAATTTATTGTATTTGTGGCACAGCTTCGTCCTGCGTGCTCTGTGTACCTTGCTCATGCGTCTGAGTACTATAAAGGCTCAAGCCTCATCTGTCATCTCTCTCTTGCTCTTTCTCCTGCTTTGCTTTATGTCCCTGTTGTCGACATGCTAATTCAATTATCATTTACCTTACTTTTACTTTTATCTTGTTAAGTTTATTAAAGTTATAATTGTCATTATGAGTTAACTTCTTCAGTGTTGCGCAATTTTTCCTCACACCTGCACGAGCCAGTATATTACATGCATACCTGTCAACGGTGGTTTGTACCTTCTAAGTTACCTTGTCTAATGAGATGCAGTAGCTGCTCTTTGTTGCAGTAACTTAAAGTAAATTGTGGCTCTAGTGCTATAGACATAGTGATAACCAAGTTAGCCTATTGACCACCACATAGATTCAAAGTAGCAACCTTTACATTTGGTTTGAATCAATTGTAATTTCAAAACTGAATAGTTTTCGATATATTCAAGAAAAACTAAAAAAGGGGGATGAAATCCATGATGGCGGCGCGAGCTCCCCCCTCAGGACCGGGAACTTTTAAACTTTTAGTGAGTTCATCAAGAGCCCCTTCATGAAAATATGTACCAATTTTCAAAACTATATGATTTAATGTTTTTTCCACCCTCATTTTGGGCCTTCGTTGACTGGACTATAAGCGTTTTCTAAACACGTGGTGACACCCCTGTATCCATCTCACCTGGATTCCTTCCCCGAATTCTTCCCTTTCGACGGTTTTTATTCTCGATAAATCCGATATTCTTTTCTTGATATATACGGTAAACAAAGCTTTATGGCTAAGCTTTCGATTTATCGTATTCAACGTCCGAGATTTTGAATAAAGATTTTTTTTTTTTTTTTGCATCTCTTGAGAAAATTAAGCACTTTTTAAGGACCTTCTTTCAAAATTAAGCATTTTTAAGGTGCTTAAAAATGGTTTTCAAATTTAAGCAATTTTTAAGCACTTTTCATGACGCTACGCACCCTGTTAAATACTTTTAAATTAATAATTTAGACCAAATTTAAATATAATTCAAGGGAAAAATAGCATGCATAATATTCAATTATTACTTTCATTCATTCCTGTTTATTTTATTTAAATATAATTAACTTATTATAGAAAGCATTACATTTTCTAATTCAAAAATATTAATTTTATTTAACATTTTACTTACATGTATACTTCATTATTGTCTGTACAAGATCGGCTTCAACAGCATTTTTTTTTAAATTGGGTTTTGGATGCATTTCAGCTTTTGAACAATGTATTGCCCTAAGGCATCTTCTGCACTTATTTGTGCTGTTGCCACATTATTCAAAGTTTCGCATGCCTTTATCAAAAGATCATTTTCAGAACTTGACCTCGTCCTCTTCCGTGAAACTACTGGGAAAGGGGGGACGTCGGACAGGAGCTCAGAGGGTTCGTCAACAGATTGTAGATTGCAGGGAATTGGGTTGTCCTCTGTCATTTCGCTGTCGGGCGTATCTTGCAAAGAAAGCTAAAAAAAAGTATATACATATATTGAAAGTAATACAATTACAACACATTATCAATGTTATAGAAAGGCATTAGATGACATTTAATATTTGGTCATGTTATGATTCATGTCAGTTATTTATTTACAGCGGGAATTACAATATATATTATTTGAAAGTTATGTTTTGACAAATGGAAGCCTTTATGTGTCAGACAAACACACACACAAATAAACAAACTTTGTTTTTTACAGCCAAGATTTAAATTAAGTGTTAATAGAATAATATAAATGCATAAAATAGCTATTACAGTCTTTATTTTTAGGAATACAAAGGAGTACTTTTGGAGTACAAGCTTACAAAGGAGTACTTTGGGAGTATACGTTTCCAAAGGAGTACTAAAAAGCTCCCTAAAGTTACAGTTGGTCACCTTATTTAAATTGATTAACAAGATAAAAGCATTTTGTTACTCTTTCAAAGTAATAAATTTTGTCACCATATTCCATGACAAAAGCATGGATGATATAATTTTTTCTAATTCATTAGAAACAATTAGGCATAGATAAGTTTTGAAATATTACAAAGCAATTAAATGGGTCCCAACAGTGTCAAACAGAAGTAGACATGAAAAAAATCAGAGTTTCTTACCTGCGGACTTTGTGTTTTAACCATTATTTATAAAATTCCTAGGTAATTTACATCATGCATTTTTTTTACCGCTGTGCAAATAGAAAGTTTACAGCTACGAACATTATATATTTGTTTTATTACTATATATATATATTGGCTAAAGCTTGTCCACTGCCAAGCTGCTATATTAATTGTTGAAAACTCCATATACTTGGAATGCCTTTTTCAATACTTTTAATAATAGAATTTTTTTACATGTTGACATATAAATGTTTAAACTTAATTTTTGTTCATGGTATCTATAGTATTTTCAATTCTTTAGATTTTGTTTTAGATTTGGTTGTATTGTTTAAATAATGACTTTTTAGTATAGGATTTGCTTCTTGATATATCTTGATTACTTTTTTTATACCTGTTTCTGTATGATCTCTATATATATAACCACTGGAAACTTTCAGAAGATACATCCAAGTTTGAGGTGCTAGGCTCCACTGGTTCTACATCATCCAAAAATTGCATTTGCTGAAAATGGGTCCACGGCAATCCAAAACCAGCCAACCCACTTCCGCTCGGTAGACCCTGTAATTTTTGTTTTGTTTTGTTT
>BGPR01024000.1:0-23691 GCA_013235015.1 Araneus ventricosus | reverse complement strand
GGCCGACTTTTCTAGAAAATAACATCCGATAATAAGGTCTTTTTTTTACTTCTTGTACTTTTTTTTAGCTAAGATTCAGGATATATTTCTTTTGAAGATGTCCTATAAAATCTTTTAGATTTCCTTAAAACTAATTAAGTATGGTATGCCTTTTTTAAAAAATAATTTCTGCACATTAACTACAAAGAATTTTTGACTTGTGTTTGTAAAACTTTCTTAATAAAAGTTACTTAAATCTATATAAAAATTGCTAAAACATAATATATATATATATATATATATACATATTTTTAATCATTTTAGAAATTTAAAATGATATGCTGATCAGAATTTTAATTTGCTGTATATTTACGAAGATAAAGCAAATGTCTCCTACAAATACTTTCCCATATACTTTGTGGAAATTGTTAAATCCAGAAACCCATATAAACTAGTTTAATTTAAAACAATGCTTTCTAATGTCCTTTTAAAAAGAAAATTGTTAAGTTATAATTTCGTTGTAACATTTAAAAATAATATTTATAATATTTGAAATTAGCAATATAAGTTTTGAGAAAAATTAAAAGAAAATTTATAAAACTAAATGAATGTTTTAGCCTGTTCTTTTCATATCGTTCAAAATAGTAATTTATATAAAAAGGGTCTTATTATATCTGTTAATTCCAATTCTAGAGAACATTAAAAATTAATGCTTTCTAGAAATAACATTGCAATTAAAGAGAATACGGTGTATGGGAATTTAATTATTCAACTTGCATATTGATAAAAACAAGCAGGTATCTTACAGGACAAAATTTAAGTAATCAAATAAAGTAAACTAAAGTTACCTCGTTTAAAAACTTTTTTCTGTTCTAACAGTCAAGCTAAATTTTTGAAATAATGATTGGATAAAATTATATTAGAAAGTGGCAGAGAAATTTATTTTATATCATTTTATAACAAACATAATTATCTATATTATTCAAGAAGCACAAAATTATTTTTAGAATAAAGAATTTAACATAAATTTAATGTGTTTGGGAATTATAGAACGATGTTAAATTTAAATAATTATAAAAATAAATTTAAATTTAGGTTATCAAGGTTCCATTTCGAAGAAGAGTATTGAATAAGAGTACATTAACTACTTAAAATAATTATACCTAGTTCTTTTCTTGTTTAAAGACAATTTTTTTCCGTGTATTTGAATCTAAATAAAGTTATAGAAAATTTAACTTTTATGGCAACACACCATTAGAAATATTTTTTGGAACAGGCACGTAAAACTTGAAATTATGATCAGCATCTAAAACGCACGGAGTTTCAGACGAACCAAGACGATTACAACGAGACGTCTTCCAATACTCTCCCTAGTTTTCAACATCACCTTAAAAAGATTTGAGGCATTATTTCATTCGCGTTTATTTTTTATTTTATTCCGCTCAGCACAAACAAAATTGCAACAAAATTTGCTGGTATTCCTTAATTTCAAACCACTGATTTCAGAAAGTTATAATTAGAATAATTTAGGCGAATATTTGCCAAAGGAGAATGTTTTCATTTAGTAATGATGGTAAAATATTTTTATGAAGTAATAATTTTTTTGTCCTAAAATGTATGCGAAATAGCTGCTTTTTTTTAAAAAAATCTAATAAATATTAATAGTTTAAACTTTATGTTGGGGAATATGAAGAATTTACAGCATCTTTTAGTAATTTGTTTAATAAAACAGTTTGAAATTTTTCCTTCTGTCTGAAAATTATCTTAATTAATTTTGTGTATTTCGTTTCATGATTAAAATTTTTATAGCGAAAATTAGGCTATTAATTTAAATTCTCAGTTGTTTATCATTTTGAATTGAAATAAAATATGAATAATTAGAGTTTAAAGTATACAAATATAGTGACAAAATATTGCTTTGCTTGTGCTATTGTGCGAACAAAGCAATATTTTGTGTGTTTCACGTTTTTCCATATTTATTATGCAAACGCATACTTGAAACTTGACTTTAAAAGGTAGAAAGAATACTTTGATTGCTGATAAGCTTTCCGATACATATAGAGAGAGGCATTCTACGTGAATATAAATACTAACATCTTCATGTTTTACAGAAAATCTTAGGAAAATTTTAGTTATTTAGTTTATTTGACTTTAGAATCTCAGCAGATATAAAGTTCGCACGTACACCATGAAAAAAAAAAGATTTTACAAAATTTTCGTTTTCCTCGGATGTTTTTTCTTGATATCTTTTGATGTAATGCCAAGTTCCGATGCAGACTGTTACAGCAATGAAGAAACTATTTCAAATGTCAATTTGTTCACAGAAATATAGCACTGATACAGTCAGAGAATTTTAAAAAATTTGTATGATTGTGATAAAAAACAGTTATTATTTCTCATTTTATAAGAGAACAAATTCATTGAAGATTTTAGGTTCTTTCAAACTCTTTCTAGGCTATTATGTGTTCCGTTTACACTTGCTTATTAATACCAGAGCTAATATATCTAGAAAATGCATTTATTAACATCCCTTATTTATGACTTATCAGAATCTTCATGTTTGTAACATAGTAAAAGCATTTCTCGTCTGCCTCATTGTTTTTATCCCTGCACTTAAATAAGAAATGCAAGAATTTTTTTTATCAGTCTTGCAGCATTCATATTTTTTAAAAAAGAAACCCTATTACTTGTGGGTATCTGCATTATTATACTAAGCAGTCTTACAATTTCAGTATATCTATGTAATCTCTAATTTATCATGAAAATTATCATTGAACAGTGGCAAAAATAATGATTCTTAGCCGTGTGCCTAAGCACCATTTCTTAACCGCACCCTAAAATATTAGTTTGTTTCTTATCGGGTTTTAAATTATTAAATCATCCTCAAGCATGCTATAGATACTGATAAAATAAATGACGCATATTTTATGCGTAATAACACTTCATTTTTTTGAGAAAAATTGCAAGTGGATTCAATCGTTAAAACTCATTTTTTCTGCACAAAATATTATTTATATTATACTGAAAAATTTAGAAAAAATTTATTCAAAATTGGAATGCATTAAAGTTTCAATATAAATTTTGAATTAAAATATTTTTCATCAAAGAATTCCATAAGATATTATTTTTAAAACATTAAATAATAACTGTATTGCTGTGCAGTAACAAAATAAAAATACATAAAATAACAATTTTATTTAATATTTTAGTAAAAATTAAATTAATAAATTGAAGTACAAAACCCTGCTGATACCTCATGACTTTCACAAAAATATCAAAAATATTTGAGCTTGTCTTTTTACAAAACTATTTTAATTTCGTTTCTGTAATACTTTTTTGATAAGCTACATCATTTATAGATAGATATACACGATTTGCATTTCGAACAAGTATATGATTTCTTTTTAAAGTTCGCTTTCAAATTGTTGCTTGCAGTTCTCATAATTTTATAAATGGAAATGTAATGCACATTTTAATCATATTTTAATTTGTTGAATCTATCAGCAATTTATTGAGTAAATATCTTACAAAAATTTAAAATTTGGACTTTTTTTACACCACTTCTAACAAAAAATTATCCTATTATCAAAAATATTCTTCCTAGAATATTTTATTATTATTTTCCTAATCATTTTCAAGAAGGGTGCTATTTTGCACAAAAATGCAAAAAGAAAGAAGCCCACCCAAACACTTTTACTTTAAAAAACAACAACAATCCGAACGTAGTCACATACTTTAAATATTTTAAACGAATTAGAACATTTTTTTTGGCAGATTTTTTATTATGGGGTGTTAAAAGAAGCCATACATTACGTGCTCCTAATAAAATTATGCAAAAATGTTTCAGAGAATACAGCATAAAAATGATACATAAAGATTTATACGAGAAATAGTTTCAAAATCTAAGTAATGTACCTTGAAGTTTGACAATTACCCAAATAAGTAGGAAATCCGAATTAATTACTAAAGGAGTTGTTTAGTGAAATTATTTTTTTAAAAACAAAATACATAAAATTTGGTACGGCGAGCCAAAAAATAAAAAAAAGATTTTTCATCAGATTGTGAAAAAACTCTTTCTGTTATTCAGAAAATTCTTATTCTCTTCAAGTGAGCGCTTACTTACATATAGGAAAAAAAACTGATCATACAAAATGATTTTAAAAAAATGCAAGGAATATTTTAAAATCATCATAATCAAATTTTGATTAATGGAAAAAACGTCTTCTTAATTATCGAGTTCAAAGATAATAAATATTTATATAAAAATGTGAAGAATTTAAATAAAAAAATTTAAAAAATATTTCAAATCAAATACATAATAACCTAGACTCACTTATATATCCAACGCGATATATGAATTTTTCTACTGCATTGATCATTTATTGATTTCATATCCGTTAGTTTTCAAAGAATATCTGAAAAACTATTGGAAAAATTTCCAGATTTCTTGCAAATGCAGGTGTTATCAATTGGAACTTCTGTTTAGGTATTCAATAACATGTGTGATTTTCAATCTGGAGTAGGTACACCATTTCTCTGATAGATATGGGAAGGAGCAATGCATTATCAGAAATGCTTCACTAAGTCACTAAAATTGTTTTAAAAAAGCTGTAGCTACTATGTAAAGTTAAAAAAATTTGGGGTCTTTTAGAGTTGGGAAGTAATGCTATATGTATATGCTTTGATTCAGTTTTCCCCAATGTTGGGCCCACGCTCCATAGGGGGCAATTCGAAAATGGAGTCGTCCAGAGTTTAAAAGTAGCCATCTACTGTGATTTAACTAGGTTATATACAAATTATCAGATTAAAATGGCACATTTTTTAGGATCTACTCGCTAAATCATTTTCAAAAATATACAAAAATATTTTTTAACCCCGCAACCTCTTAAAAAATGGTGAAATTACGAAAATTTAATTTTTTTATCATTTAGTACTTAAAACCTATAATTTAAGTTTCTTCAGTGAATGATTCAGTTTTTGAATATTAAAAATTATTAATGTGTTACGTGGGGAGGGGGGGGGCAAAAGAACTTTAGAAAGGCTTAAGTGGGGCATGGAACAAAAAAAGTTTGGGAAACACTGGCATAATAGATTCAAACGTTTATTTATTTTGTTAGTGTAACTTTTTCTTTGGGGTGGGAGATAATAATATAATAGAAGTTATAATTAGTTTCAAGATCGAATGCAAAAAGATAGTCGAAAATCTAACGTATTGTTAAAAATATTCAACAAAAATAGTAACAAGTAAATGAAATAGAAGGAATAGAAGAAACTATTGAAAAGTGAATAGATAAAGCCTAAAAATGATAAACATTAATAAAAAGAAAGTTAAAGTTACAGAAAACAGCCGTTACGTGATTTAGTAACAGCTTGTTTCTGAATAGCGGCCCAACTCTGCAGCCCATTTTAAATTAAATAATGTCATACTTAAAGTTAATATTAAAATAGGAAAAGATATTATGCATAAAAATATCTCCAAAGACAGCAGAAAAGAATCATTCCTCCCTTTTACTTTGGGGTCGGTCCCTTATCAAGATTTTTCAACGACTTTAGAAACAACGTGCCCTAAATGTTAAGCTCCGCACATAAAAAATCAAAGCCGATTGGATGAAAATAAAAATCGTTCGAAAAGGGGGTGGTGACATGGCGGTTCTTCACTTCGGGGAAAGGCGAAATAAAAGGGAATGGGGAAAAATAAAAATAATCAAAATAAAGATAAAAGGAAAGAGGAAAAAAAGTAGACGTGAGTGTAGAGCCGAGTAAAAGAAAAGAACAAATTCGATAGAGCTGTCTTGAAGGGAAGAATCACACTTGAATTTCAAGCAGCCAATCGATTCCTTTGAACAAAAACTGGCCAAAAAGCACAAGTTCACGACGTGGGGTGGAATTATGATTGAAATGGTAAAAGAAAAAGACATCAGCGGGGCCATCATTATAAACGTCGTTTTACACCCGGGCGTTGAAGGAAATATATAATATAAATCCTCAGAGTCGTATATTTGTTTTATGGGTGAGAAGAAAAGTTTTCTTCTCTTTTCGTTTATTTCCTGCCATTGTTTCTATCTGGTAAAGTTCCGTTTCGTTTTTGGAAGGAAAAATTTTTAACGACTGTTTGGATTGGTTCTTTTTATTTTGGGATTATTTTTATAATACATAATGTTCTGACGGGTGTTAATTTTTGGATCCTAATGCCGTGAACAATAGGTATAGTTATTTTCCTCCAACACAAGATTGGAAAAGGAAAGATTTAGAAGTGTACATTTAACAACTTTAGATTAATATTATTAAACGCAGAAAAAGTCATTGTCCAAGCAGGTGAAGGCACACGGCAATTGGGAGATACAGATATGCGTGGAATTTTAACTTATTCATTGTCAGAGTCATTTAAAAAAGTGATACTTACAAGATTTAGTGACACAGTAGTATTTGAATGCAAGTCCGAATATTATTTGTCATGTGAAGGATAACAAAATCAATTATCAGTACAAATACAGAAATGCTTGATAAGGAGACCTTTCCCAAAATCACAGGGAATCTACCACTTGTGTAAACTTCTGGGAGGGATAGGTTACGCAAAGATGAATCGGGATTACATAGCAATTAACGCTCTCTTAGCGAGTTAGGTAAAACATGTGCCCAAAGAACCGTCATTCGACATCCATCCGAAGAGATAATAGAATGGAATGTTCCCAAAATTGCTTAATTGTGGAAATTGCATTGTGGCAACATTTCCTGGTTAAGCATGCCTCTTATGCGGAACGAGATAGAAACCGGAGAAAGGTGTACCACCCCACGCTTCTGCAAATGCCATCGAGCAAAAGCAAATTGAGCAATATTTATTTACTTTTTTACAACCCGCCTCGGTCCAGCCTACCCAAGAGGGTGTAAGGCCTTTCACAGGGCGCAGGGGAAATATAAAACAAAATAAATGAACTACATTAAAAAAGAATTTACAAAGAACCCCAAGGGGTTAGCAGAACAATTTAAAAATCAGCGTTTACAATAATAACTAAAAAAAAAAAGGATAACGAGCAAAAACACAAAAAAGATTAAGAGCAAAAACACAAAACGCATAAACTCAAAGAGCAAAAACTCAAAAAACTTAAACACACAAAACACAAAAAGATTAAGAGCAAAAACACAAAACGCAAAAACTCAAAGAGCAAAAACGCAAGAAACTAAACATTAAAAACACAAAGCACATACAAAAAATTAAGATAACCAAATTAAAACTAATAGCATTTAAAACCAAACAGTTACAAACAAAAATCGAGAGGCAATAAGCATTACAAAAACCACACAAAAGCACATAAGATATCTAAAAAAAATTTACAATGGACAAGATAACAATTTATGGGAATGATATGGGTGCAATTGGTTCGAGTTCAGGATCCTCCAGACGGTGGTTCGGAAAAAACTGCAGCGAATGCCTGTGTACTGGCAAGATAATGTCTTCTGTATGACGAAGCACTACCTCTTTCATTTCAGTTGTCGGGGTCGTTTGTCCCTGATTCATGGCACACATTCGAAAGAACCCTTTACACATAATCTATGATGCAGCCATACAAAATTCGGGTGGTTTGGAATACTCCTCATCGGGTTGTGTTCCCGTTGCAGGTGCGCTACGGCTCGCGCGTTACAATCAGCAGTTCCATATGCTAGATACATATCTGCTACCTTCGAATTTGTGAAACTGTTCATCTTACTATCTCTGCGGGTAATTAGTGAATGACTTTTCCCATCTTGAAGGTTTTAGCGATTTCCTAACAATGCCCTCTTACTCTTTACGATGGCGTTACCGACTTTGCATCTCAATTGTCTTTGAGTAATCTACCTCTCCCAGAAGCTTAGACACGTGGCAGAAAATCACGTTGTATAATGGAGTTGAAATGACTTTAGGAGTAATATTTCATTGGCGGATCGAAGATTAAAGAGATTGTACTTGTGGAAATGAAGCTGAGTGATACCGAAATATGTCATTAGTCACTGTTTTTGGATGAGATAACTTATCTTTAAGGAAAGGAAACGAATCTAATTTTTTAGGCTATATCTCAATTATATCATTTTTTTTTGTTCTGTTATACGGCAAGTTTGTTTATGCAATATTTCAACTATTACAAAACACATATTTTGTACAATAATGAAACATTTTAGATTGTAATTTCTTTTACACTTCAAAAAGAATTTCGGTAACGAAATAAATGTAAGAAACTAGAATTCTAGTGAAATCTTTAAATGTAACTCGATTTCTATTATTTTGCATCCAATATGTCTTGTTTTGCTATTATCTATTTCTTTTTCCTCCCTCCCCCAAAAAAGCAAATACACAGCAGTGTTTTTAAAAAATAGAAGAGGGAGCGCATTGCATATTAAATTACAGAAAGTGCGTTGATTTTAACATAAGAACTAGCAGTCCGCGCACTGCGTTGCCCGTGGAATCAGGACTTCAACAAAATGAAACAAAAAACAAAACAAAAAAACTCGCCCACAATGACTTGAAAAAGATTTGAAAACAAAAGATAAACATTATTGATTTTTTAGGAAAACAGTACCGAGTACGTTAATCCAAAACTATATTTAAAAAATTGCAAAGTGAAAATCATTATTAGACAGCAAGCGAAACGCGAAAATCATTATTAGACTGCAAGCGAAACGTGAAAATCATTATTAGACAGCAAGCGAAACGTGAAAATTATTATTAGACAGCAAGCGAAACGTAAATATAATTATTAGACAACAAGCGAAATATGCGAGGCAAAGAAACACGATAAGACACTGCCGAAAATAATTATCCAAGTCATTCATTTAATATATAATCTCCGAGAAGAGCGCTTTAATATATGACGTCACCTGCCGCGAGGAAGGTCGCGCACCAGCCAACGAAATTGTAGCAATGTATTCTAGGAATCGTCCGGAGAATGTTTCGCTGAGAAATCTCCCTAGCAAAAAAACTGTTTGAACTAATCAGGGAAAAATCATTAAGAAAAACGGAAAAAGATATTTTAACCGTTCTTGTTTTAAATCCGACATAAACGTTTCAGTTATGAACTGAAAAAAAATGAAAACGATAGAGTTATAAGAACGTCAGACGCGAGAATTTTCAGAAATTCTAATCAAAAATCGGTAAATTACTTTAGACGTTCGAAACAAACTTCATTAGAACGGAAATCGTTTGCTCTTTCCGATGATGTATCTATTTTCTTCGTACATTTCTCCGAAATCAGGCTTTTGAGAAATTAGTGCGAAAAATCGCCCAAACAATACAAAATATTAAATAAAAAATTTTCTAGATTAAATTTTAAAATTAGGGCTTCGAGGTGCATTGAGTCACCAGTACGACTACCTGTGTGCAGATCCGCTGTAAGTGCGATAGATTCATCTGGACATCGCACACACGCACGCAAACATTGCCTTTTATAAGTATAGGTAAAATAATCGTTACGAGTAAGGAAATGACTACATTTGGAAATTAACTTTTTTTCTCCCTAACAGGGAGCAAATGAAAAAACAACGCGGGAAGGCGGGGAACAAAACAAATGAGGGGAAAATTGGCTATTACTTTTGACAGCAGCAGTGTTCCGATCAGCCCATCTTTTTTTATGGCAGTTATTTGCCTCCCACTGTGTTTCCTGTGAGACCACCTGGTACGAATGCAAGGTGTTTGCTGTTGTTAAGCTCAATTACAAAACGAGGTTTTAATCGAAAGATTTCAGGCTTAAAGGCGAAGCACGCACGAGAGAAATTTTTCGTTTCTGGAGTCTGAAATTGTAGCAGACTGTTTTGATGCAACTTATCTTTTCTTTTTCCCTCATAAAACAGTGAGATTATATTTTAGAATAATCAATTGAAGAAAGATATTGTTTATTTCGCGGAAGCAAAACGGGATAATAGAATCTTAAAATCTAACTTTTCTTTTATTATTAAATACCCTTTATTTTTGTTGTTGAATCAGCACTTTGAAGAAGGGAGCGAATCCAAAAGCTAATTTTTTTTCGGAGAAATAAAAAAAAAAAATCATACTTTTCTTATTTATAGTCAACTAAATTTTCAAATGAGATTCTATCGCTCTGTGATTTTAGTTCCTCTTTTACAACTACCAATGAATACTCTTATTCATGCAATCAAAAAAGAACTTCATGAAATCAATCATGTTTTTTTAAAGACATCTTTGTAATTTTTTATATATTTAAATATCTTTGAAAATAAAATGACAACAAAATTAGGGATGTTCTGTTTTTGAAATGAAACTGAGCTGCCAAATTGATCCCAAATCGACTATTCTCAATTGAAAAAATATCCCTTTGAGTCCACTTGTTTCACTAACACAAACACTACTGAATTGAGATTTTATTTATTATTAATAATATTGTTCTATTATTAAAAAATGAAGTCGTTAGAAGCATTATGGAATACAACTACATAAGTCATTAATTCAGTATTCCTAAATTCCTAAAAATTTGTATTGGAGAAAAATTAAATCCGAAATATTTTGGCTTATTTATGCTTTTTTAAAGTAAAGAATGGATCGTTGCTTTTGTTATACATAAAAGAATATTATAGGAGATTTAAGCCTGAATTTGGAAATAAGTTTAATTTGCATTAAATAGTGAAAATATAGAAAAAAAACAGAAACACACTGCTATTTAAAATGCAAAATTTATCGATTTCAAATGAAGTTTCCTACAATCTTCTTAATAACACCGTCTATTTCTATTTCCAGAGGAGAAAGTAGAAAGTGAATTTAAAAAGCACTTGAACTTATTTTTAAAAGTTTTACCTCATTGTTTTGATTTTTAGCGCTTTTCCTTAAAGAGTTATTCCAAAACAAAACATGTCATACTATTTATTTAATTTATTATTATAGCTTACACTACATTAATTTTCATTTGAATTTCCTTTAAGCAATCAAGAAAATTCTTCATGAAATCAATCATGTTTTCATGTTCAAGATATCTTTGTAATTTTTCATATATTTAAATATCTTTGACAATAAGACAGCTGTTACAAAATTAAGGTTGTTCTGTTTCTGAAATCTTCAATAAATGAAGCAAATTTTGATTCAAAATGTTCATGCTGTACATTCAAAATATAGTTTTTCATACAACTAAAATCTTTTTATCAGTAAAGACGAAATCAATAAATTAATTGTTGTTTATTACTTAATCTCGATTTATTGGAATTACCGCAATGAAAAAGGATTACCCAGTAGCACAAAAATATTGTACGATATTGAACAATATTCGCAATATTGTATAATATTGTACATTATTATATACTATTTTATAATATCGAACAATATTGTACAATATCGGGCAACACGTTGTACTATTTGGGTATATTGAAATCAACATATTCGAAATAAAAAACCCTGATATACTTGTTTTAAGGCAACTATCCCTATCTTGCTATTAAAAGGCATGAAAACTAAGCAGAAAAATACGTTCTTTAAATAATCCAAATTTTCGAAGTTATTCTTAATCGAAATAGATTTTTTTATTATCTGTAGAAATTCTCATTTATTATGTAACCACAAGTGAAAAAATACAAAATAAAAAAAGATAAAAATTAGACTTCTTTTTTCGTAAATTAAAAAGTTAAATAATGAACCAGCCTTGTCAAAAATTTACTACAAAGAAAGAACTCACTTTTCAGTTTAAATTCGCTTTTCTGTCACTAAAAAGAGTTTAATGACGATGAAAAGTACAAAATATTAAATAATAACTATTTATTGATTTGCAATGATGATTATGTTGAGATAAATCATCATATTATGATTTCCGATGAATTTCATAATGTGTATAAGAATGTTTTAGTTTATCTGTCAACTGACATTTAGAAAAACGCATGCAATACAATGTAGGAAATATTGTTTATTTTCAGCAAAATATACTTGATCATCGTATTAGTATAAATACGTTTTTACAAATTAAAGCATAGCTGCTCTACCGCAGTAATTTATTTGGCTGAAAGACAAACAACATATATTATATACTGTATAAGATGGGTTTTCTAAACATGGACTAAAAGATAAATTAGAGAAAAAGATTTATTAAATGTAAGAAATTATTTGAAAATAGTCAACTGTTTCAGTATTCCAGCATGGTTTCCACTATAAATTAAGTAAGATATGTTATAAAATTTTTTAAAGTTATTTCTTGGTGTATATATATGATACTGTTTTTAATAATAAGAAGATGAGTTTGAATTGATAAATAATTTTTTTTCAGTACTGTAAATATGACAATAAAACTGATTTGTTATTTTGCTATGGCATTAGCAAATTGCTGGTTGGTTGGACAATGCGTAAATATTACTTCCTTTCGGAAATGTCCGTAAGAGAACAATATAATCTCACATGTAATGAAAATGATATCTTCATAATCGAATGTAGATTTTTAAAGTTCATTTTTATTCCACAAAGACAGTAGACGTCTTTTATCTCCAGTGTATGAAATCCAGGCATTCCGTAGAATGTTCAGGCAAAGTGTGATCTGATTTTTTAATACTTTATAATCTTTCCCAAAGCACTTTCAGAATTTTTAAGCATTTTGTAAAATGATAAATATTGTTCCATCGAAGCATAAAAAAGTTTCTTATTAAAAAGATGCATTTCAAAACACAAAAAAGTATTAATTGAAAAGTTCGTGATTTTTCAAAAGTAAGCTAAAAATACCAGTTCTGAACTGCTTGTTAGTAAAAAATAGGCTAGGGAGATACTTTTAATCCGACTTAACTTTGTCCGCATAAAATTACTTCAAATTTTGGCCTTTGAAATGGGTAGGAACGAAATGTAAAGCGCTTGACTACGAAAAAAAAAATCATACTTTTCCGAGAACATTCTGTAAACCAAAGCTTCTTAACTTTTGGGCACCGACCCTAAGTGAGATCGCGTACATGAATTTTGGATCGCGAAAACTATAACAGCGAATGTTTCTGTGAGTTCCTTTAACCCATTCAGGACCATCATCACATATATGTGATCCCTCTTTCCGTGCCCTACAGCCCATCATCACATATATGTGATCGCAACTTCAACGTTTTATTTGAATTTTTAAATGGCACTAGATGGCGGTAAAAACCGTTACTTTTTCGAATAATGTTGCATCAGAGTTTTGACGCGCGGGCCTGGGGAAGCTCTACTTTCTCCTTTCGCTGGTCCTGAACGGGTTAATGTCAGTAAGCGAAAATACTGTACAACGCCGGTAAACCGAACTAAAGAGTGGAAAGCCATTTCGGATAAGGATTTTTTCGGTTAGGCCATGAACATCTGTACTATTTTGCATCTATTTTCAGTATCAAATTCCGAAATGCTTTGAGAGTAGAACGAAATAAAAACTCTCTTTGTAGGCTACAATTATATTCTTTATTAAAGTTAACCCTCTGACGGGCGCAATTTTCGCAACGGCGAATTCGGGTGCAATGCACCTCACAGGCACGGGTAAACAATATCGTAATTAATATTGTTAATGCCCATTAATTTTAATTTTACCATTATGAAATTAATCACTGATCATCTTGGGGAGATTTAAAAGAAAAAAGTGGGAATTTCGTTGCAAAAAATGTCTCGCCTTTGCAATTATTCCCGTGCAGTACAGTACGTATTTTTTGGATTTGCGATTTCAGAGGAATTTCAGATAACCAGGATTTCGGTTAACTTGAGTACGGTTAACCGGGGTTTTACTGTAGCTGCGAAATTCGCCTTGATTTGAAACATTTCATTGAGATGTTACCAATAAATTATTTTCATTTTGCTTCTTTTGGCTTATTTATAATCAATACTTCATTTTTCTGCTTTATTTTTCTACTTTTAAGTACATTTGGGGCCAATGGTGTAACTATAGGGTGGCAAAATGACAGTCTTAGGGGGCCCCCATCTGAAGATTTACAATTACATAGGTAAGGATAGAACTTTCTTTGGCCTAAACATTGAATTCTGACGAAGTAATAGATACTTCTTCTGCAGTGAAGGCTCAAAATAAACAATTTTAAAACATTGATAGCTCACACACATACAAAAAAAAAGCAGTGTGAAATAATGTAAATATATACTGTATAATTTCCTTACTTCTACATTAACATGGACACTTAAAAATCAACTAACAACATTATAAAAAGTGATTAAGCATCTCGAAAAATGAAATATTTTCATAATTAGTGAAAGATAGGGAGTTTAATTTGCTTAGGGCCCCATCTTTATTATTTGGCGGGAACCTCATATTGTCTATTGGCGCAACTGCTTGATGCCGGAGAATATTTTACCGAGTGAAATGAGGGCTGCTGTACAAAAAGTGTATTTCATACATTGCCGGCAGCATTTCCAAATGCGAGATCAAAATGAAAATTAAAGTCGGAAAAAGAAACAAAACAGAAAAACATTGAAATCTCACCAGCTGTTTCAGTGGACTGAGTTAAGCCTAAGAGACAGCCATCGTGTTGACGGGGGCGCTGCGAGCAGGGCGTGCGGCAACCGCTGGTCGAATGCCAAATGAGATGCAAAACACCCCGACGCAAATATCGTCAACAACCGGGATGGCAGTGGGCGTGGGAGCACTCCGAGCGGTTTGCTTTGCCGACCGCTGGGTGTCGTCACCTCCCTCCGAGCCTCCCTGTTGGATGCGGAGAGATCTAGGGGTGGGGGGATGCTGACCAAAAAGGCGCGTGCCATGCACGCAGACGACACACCTGGCGATCAGTCACAGGATTAGGTAACGGGGAGGTTTATGGGTGTCTTGTGCCGCCACCTGAATCACTTTCTCCTGCTTCTCCCTCTCGGTTGTAGGAAAAAAAAACCTCACTGGAATGTAGGGAGTCTCACTCCCCTCCTGCTTTGATTGGCCGTGACTATCGATTTGAAAAATAAGAAATTGAAAATCGATCATCTCACAAAAGCCAGACAGCTTTATCGATCACTTAAAAAAAGTCTTTCAACTGAACTGTGACAATGGTGAATGGAATATTATACGGGGCTTGTAGGAATTGTAGTGGGAATTTAAGAACTGTCGTTAGGTCGGTGAACTTTCAGCTTCGATAAAGAAGGGATACTTCAGATATCTTTTAGTGAAGTTAGGTCTACAGAGCCTTCTAAAAATACTGAAAAGAAAGGCTTTTCATGCGTATTTTAGTAATCAACGAATTATTCGGTCGATCCCTTAAGTTCACCACTAAATGACAGACAACAAAATGTGTTCATATTATTACCACTGAGCAAGTGATTTTTGAACTGTCTTAATTTGATCTGGTATAAGAAACATTTTAATTTTTACATTTAAACTTTTTTGCAGAAGAGAAGCTGAAAGCTGCTTTTGAATGCTGTGTACGATGGATTTACATGCTCAACTCCATTCTTAATATACCTATCAGACGATGTCAAGGCAACTACTTCATACCTATTTGGATCCTTTTTCTCAAGTGATAAATTAGAAATCTGGAGCCAGTTTCTCTGAAAAGTCCTTTTGAAAAACATTCCCTGTCTCATGCATTGTTTGGGGTACAGATGGTCTTCTGTTGAGGATCTTTTACAAATAGTCTCAGTTTTTCCACCGTCTCATCGTTCATCTTTCTGTGCAAAAAGACTTAACTGGTCTTCGAGGAAGACATGGGAGAAAAATGCTATATCAAAGTTTTCTTTGTGATATTTTTAGTGATTGAATAGTCCATGTCTCCTTCTTTATAAAAATATATTAAATCTCTTGAAATACAGACATAACTTCTGACATTTTGTGATTTGAAATTAAACATTCACGAATAAGTTTTTAATATCTTGCAATATCCTTCTGTAATGTAAACGCAATTCTCATTCGAATCACTATCATAGATAATTAAATAACAAATAATGTTCTATTAAAATCTTTAATACCTTGAAAAGTAATTGGGAAAATTTTATTAAACATAACTTATTGTAGTAGATATAACGTGATTTGCGAATGAATGAAGATGCAAGTTGAATGTTTAAAATGCTACTCCCGTGTGGAAATGGTAGATTGAAGAAAGTTGTAGACATACAATCTAGCTTCTATGGAATCAAAAGATGCAGTTGAGAAGTCGAAAAATTTTAATGGAACAGCAAAACGATTTAATGCTACAAAATTTATGGTTTACATTTTTTTACCTATTTTATTAGTATCACAAGTAAAAGTAGGCTTTCAACAACCCAATTAATTCACCAAGGAAACAAAATATAAAGTGTTTGGTTTTTCTTTTTAGCTTTATTATTCATACCTCTGAGCCATTAGCAAAGCAACATTTTGTTTACACATTTTAACAATGCCACATAGTACTAATCAATATTTAAATACATTTAAATGAACAGCATATAATTTTTTTTAAAATTTTACCCCATGAATGATATCCCAAAATGGATTCAAATGCGAAAATTCTGTTACTATAGAATGTTGTATATAGTTGTTGTAAATCTGTTTTTGTAGAATTTATTTTATCATTCTGAAACAATTATGAATACATTTATAATTATTTTGATATTTAAACATCTAAGAAAGATTTATGAACATTTCATAATCGGTGTAAATTTTGTAACTAAAACAGGATTGAAAAATTTATGAGTGGTGAAATGTGCAGAATCAAAAATCTTCCATTAGATGATGATTGATTTGATTAAAAGTTAAAATCAGGAAGGTGTTTCTTCTATAACCAAAATAAAAAATAAGATTAATAACATTTAAATCAATTTTTCTAAACATGACTGGACTGATGTCTTGCTGCGACGCAAAGAAATTTTGAAACGTTAGAAAGAATGAACTAATTAGAATCAAAATAAGCAAAATTAAGTTCTGTTTCTAGAAAAATCAAACGCCACCCTTAAAGAAACATACATAAGTAATATAGAACAAATCATGATATTTGCTAATTACTCTCTCTGTTCGAAAATATGGTATACATTTTTTAAACATTAAAGGTTAACGTATAAAATATTTAGCAATCAAGTAGCCTTGTTCATATCTGGCAATAAGCGTTAAATAATATGTGATAATAAACATTTGAATTCGACCAAGGCAAAAATTTTGGACAAAAAAAATTATTTTGCATAAAATAAAATAACATACGTTGTATTTTCGAAATGGGCTATTTTGATTAAAGTAGTGCTGTTTTGCAAAGAAAGTCAGGAAATAGAAGCAATTAACTGAAAGTCCCAAAATTGATTTTAAGGCAAAATTTCGACGTGAGGGACGGATTTCAGCGAATTTAGTATATTTTCAAGAGGCCCTAGACAAGACCAATCCCCATTGCAGATGAAATCACTTTATGATTTGAATTGTGTATATGTGTACCATCAGTAAACTTGCACTACTTAACCAATATTATAATTACTTAGAAATGTATGTCACAAATTTGTACAATAATTATTTCGAAATGTATATCACATTTTTTGGTCAGAGGAAATGTTTAAAATTAAAAATATAATTTGAAAGGTTGAAGTGCAACTAAAATTAATATGGCTACCTGGGGTCCCAAAGGTAGATAATAACTGATATATGAAGGGTTCCGAGTTACAGCGGACTAAATAGGGGAAATTCTCTTAAGACGACGAAGAGTGTAAGATGGTGAATTGCAATTTTCTCGAAAATTACCTTAGATGAATGCCCCGATTATGCATCATCAGAGACCTATAGCGACTAGCTATCCGTGTCACATAAAAAGATTCCACTCCGTTATTAGTGGGATTCATAGAACGCGGTAATGTGTTTTTGAGTTGTTCCTACGTAACTTTTGGTTGTTGATTGGCAAGGTAAAGCGTTCACGGAGTAAATATTTTTGATTTAAATATGTGATATTCGTAAAGAGCTAATCAAAACGTGTTCAATGATGTATTATTTAAATTTTTTCTGATCAGTTGATATCTTTCAATGATTTTTTTTTAAATAAAAAGGCAAAGTCGGGTAAGATGACGAATTGGGTGGAGGATAAGATGACCAAGCCCTCCACGCTCATTTTTGATCTCGGCGTGCTACCTGACTGCCCCTTGCCCTTCATGCACTTCACTAGCACTGAAGTGAAAAATGAGCATCTCATTAAAAAAGGAGAAAGAGGAAAAAGAAGATGAACGAAAACCGTGACAGTTGAAGAAGGCTGAAGTTAATAAGACTAAACGCAACAAACCTGCAAAAAATTTACGAAAAAAGAAGAAAGTAGGTAAGTGACGCCTCGACTTCTGATTTCTGAATCTAAAGACTCACCTCATTCGTTTGAATTTCCTTACTTTGACGCTGATGACAATCTGGACCCAGAAGGACCTCGATAATGAAGTGTGCATCATTTGCAGTGAGCAAGGAAAAACGGAATTGGGATTCCAATGTTTTATGTTCAAGCTCTGTCCCCATTCCACCTGTACTGGCTGGGACAAAATCCAAGCCCATGGCGATGCGATTTTTGCAATTGACTTCATTTCTTAAGGTTTGAATCTAGAATTTCGATTTCATCTGTTTTATGCTGTTACTTTAGTCCGATTATATTTATTTTCTATTAAGTGCAATTTGTTATGATCAAGATTTGATCTCAACAATTTTAAATAATTTTTTGATAGCATATGATGTTGAATTAAATAGTTATCTCAGTTCGACATCTTATCACACAGTTGGGTTAGATGACGAAGATGACTTTTTTTTCTAAAAATTAATTTTGCCGAAAAAATAATCCTCCTGCAACGAATATTGAGGTCAGAAAAAATCCCCAAATCTTAAGGTCGCCATCTTACCCGACTCTCCCCTACAAGTTTTACCCATTTTTCACTAACACTGGCATGTTAGTGTAGAAATGTTATATTTTCGGTGTATTAATGATTCAAGTCTATAGTCCACTCCAGGCAGCAAGAATAATTATAAGGTGACCAACTTTCTTAAAATAAAAAGGAGGACCCAAATAAATTGAAGAAAAAATATTGAAAATTAAAGAAATATTTTATTAATTGCAACAGTAATAAAGAATGCACTATAATATGATAAATCTTAATAAAAATAAAAGTCATTGTGGGTATGCTAGTATGTACCACATCTCCTCCTAAACCACGGCACTGATTACAACCAAACTTTACATACTTATTAATTAAGACAAGGGGAAGATAACTGTCAGCTTTTAAAAGCGCAGAAGTTAATTAAACGGCCAGTTAATTAAAAATTAACCAAAACCATTTTTCTACTGTAAATTCGGAGCAAATTATCCCTAGAAAATTATATTTATACCATCTTAAAGTTCAAAATTTTACCTTTTTAATGATACAAATTGTATATCTTTGACATTTTACCTTCAATTTTTAAAATTCTTTAAAAATTTAATAAAAGTTGACACGCAGACGATTTTGAACTAAAGCAAATTTAATGTTACTCAGTTGCCTGGCAACGGTATAATTACTTTACCGCTATTTTTCCCGTTTATTTTTTTTTCAAATATCGTTTGACAATGTTTTCATTGGTTCTTAAAGAACTCTAATCTTATTTAATTAGATTAAAAAATCTCTGTAGTTAATATCACCTGTCATCTTTACTTGCGTTTCCTAAGAAATAATAAATAAGTAATATTTTAATTGAAAATATGTAACTTTGAGTATTACGAGATTCGGAGTTGTGTTTTAACGATGCTTAAAAGAAAACATAAGTCAATCGCTCAAATTCCAATAAAGGCAAAGGTAGTAAAGCTTTTGTAAGCAGATGAAATAGATGTTTGACAACACTCCAGAAATGCCGTTTAGAGGCAAGCATTGGATTAATGTAAGTCGTTGTAGGCTTAACCTCTGTAGTTTTGAGGCTGTGGTTTTGAATGCTTATTGTACATATTTTTATGCACATCAGGTCTTAGAAACAAGATAAAGGTCACTGTCGACTATTGAAAGTCCAAAAGTTAATTAAAAATTTAGCAAGATTTCGGCGTTTTACCGATGTAACTTCCGAAAATGTTAACTAACAAAAACTGATTTTATACCATATTTTTTAAAAAAATTAGCTTTTCAGTGACCATAATTTCATTTCCGTACAATTTTTCCCCTCTCATTTTAATGAATTTTTCAAAATTAATTTTATACACAATTTTTAGCAATACATTTTTAATATTGATGAAGAAATGCACATACGAAGAACTGTTGCCAAAAGAAATTTAAAACATTTTGGAAAACACTAAAAGAAAAGTTTAAAAGCAGAAAATTCACAATTTATACCAGGAAAAATTTTTGATTTGGTTTATTTTCCATGTTTTTTATTTATCAAAAAATAATTTATCGCCCTAAAAAGTCCATTAAAACCTTTCTTATACTTCAGTATTTGTGAAAAATTTGAAGTTCTTATAAAACAAATATTACGGAGAGAATTAGTTTTCGGCGTTTAATAAAAATCGTTTTCTTCAATTGATGTTCTCATTACAATTTAAAAACGTTCTACACGATAAAAGGATTTTGTGTATTATAATATTTTATACAAAAGTATTTTAATCCTGAGCAACGCCGTATTTATCAGTTATACATAATATGTATCATTTTTTAAAAAAATATTAGACACGAAAATGTAAATAAGAAATATTATATATGAAATTAATTTAATCCTGAGGAAGGTCGGGTATATCAGCTAGTGCATGATAAAAACATTTGTAACTTTTTATATTGTAATTATGCTTACATGCCAATTAATTATTTAAATGCGTACAACGTATCGGCTCGGCTTACATCGAATGCGGAAATTCAGAGATTAGTCTTCAAATATCGAAAAGCAGGACACTTTTCGAGGGAGGACAGAGCTTACAAAAGTAGGGTTGTCCTCCCTAAAGGAGGACGATTGATTACCTTAATAACTGCAGCTAATCAACTTTGAGATGTGTTTTCTCAGAAATGAATCTCATGTACTTGGTTCACTTCAGCTCCGAATCCTCCATATATTATTCAGCTTTCTCTCAATTAAAAAACTACATCCTTTATTCAAGAAACAGTGACAATTAAGATGCTCACAACAACTCGATAAAGGCATCTTGGAGTTAAAATACTACGAACTAAAAATAATTCTTTAAATATAAAAAAAAGTTGCAGGAGGAAGCAGAACAACTTGCTGCTAATATTTCGCGTCAGGTCTCCTGTCATACGCAGTGTGGCGCCTGTCTCACTTCTCCTCCCATAATAATTTTTGCACAGTCTGCTCTCTCTCCCAAGAAAGAGGGGAGAAAGGAGCTCGCATTTATGAAAAAAAAAGTAATCTTTCTTGTTAATAGAATCATGTGCCCTTGAAGGGAGGAATGTTTGCCGTCCCTCCCTGAAGGGACAAGGCAGGTGTTTTATTCTGCCACTTTCTACCAGTATCAAAATAACATGAGCACGCGCGCATAAGAATTGGTTTTATCAGTGAGACTTGAAAGGCAGAGAAAGCGAAGGGAGATGTCTCCATGGGTGGTTTTTGCGGATCCTACAGGTGTTCCCATTTTTAATTCATTCGTAATATATCTCTGTGAATTGATAGAGCATGAATTATTAACAGTTCTAATGCTTTGAGAAGCTTGTTTAGACTCACAATTCCTTCCGTAGTTTCTACTTTATGAAACATATAACCAGGATTATATCATTTAAAGTTCCTTCCGTGCTTCGTAATTACTCATTTCAATGGGAAAAAGGTTTGTAAGTTAAATAAAAATCCACTATAGAAGTGGTATATAGTGGCATTTATTAAAAGAACAAAAAGTTAAAGAAGAATGAAAAAGAAAGAATGGAGTTAAAGATATATTTCCCAATATAAATCATACGAAAGATATTATTGTTGAACAATAAATAGAGAAAAAATAAGTTATGTTGTAATTTTCTATTAAATCTACTTTTTAAATTTGTACTTAATTTTACTGCAGAAATTCTATTTATTTATCTACAGCGCATATTATTTAACAAAAATAAGAGAAGCGATGCAAACAAATATAGGATTTACAATTTCATTAATGATAAATTCAAGTTTCGACCAAGTTCTTCTAATTTTCCTCTTCAATGACCCAAATTTCTTTTTTCTAATCATACACGCATTATAAGTTCCACGCATGCAAATTAGACAAGTGCATTTATTTATATGAAGAATTAGAAACCAACTAGGAAGTTTTATGCGGCAGGTGGCAACAGAGTTTTCAAATATTTTTCATGCATCTAACTAATTTGTGCACGGTCAAAGCAATTAAACAAACATTTATATGACTGAATAAAATTATCCTTTAGATCTTAAACAGTGTTTTAATTGTTCATATTTTAACTAAGTAGTAAAATTTCATGTTAATTAAATGGGATAAATGTATTACAATAAATAAAGATAGCATTTAACGATGAATTTTTGATAAAAATTTGAAAACTCACCGATTAAATAGAAGGATCTCGAATAGTACTACTATATAAGAATCCTGATATATGTTAAAGATTATCTGAATTATTAAAATATTATATAATTAACTGCGGATATTAATTTTAGAATTATTAATTTTCTTTCTTGTTTCTGAAAAATAACTTGCAAAAGTGTTCGATGAAATTAACAACTTTGTGTCATGCTAGTTTAGTTTAGATTAAGGTCCCGTTTTAAAGCAACACGAGCGCTATTTTGGGATGGACCTTGCAATTTTGGACCCTGGTCCGATGAAATATTAATTCTATGTGGGGATATGATACAAAAGATATATCTGCAGACGTTTATACAAAAATAAATTTAGAGAAGAAAAAGGACGAGAAGAAACCTGTAACTCAATACATTAACAGTTTCAAATATAAATCCAGCGTTGGAATTGCGTATTACTGATTACAGCACAAAAATCCTTCTATATCCAAAAATATAGCTGCAGTTTTGTGAAAAAATATCATCACTAGCTATTCTTGTATGCATCTATAAATATGATGTCTCTACTTTTTCCTTGGCTAGACTTTAAAATTATTACTGTAGTCTGGGATTGAAAGACTTTTGGAAAGCAATCATAAAACTTTTTTCTTCTATCATAAACATACTTCCATAAGATAAACAGTGAACTCGGCAAGGAACGATGAGGGAAAAAAGGGAGGGAGAAGACTCATATGTTCGGAGATTACTCTTCTGTAAACTCCACAGATATTTAAAACAACAAGAATAATAAAAATTAAGACAAGAAAACGGCAGAGAAAAGAAGAGAGAGAGAGAAAAAAAACGTTTCCGTCATATTTACATCTTCTCTCCAAAAAACGTGTTTCCGTAAATATAACTTGATGTTTCAGGTAAGAGGCCTGAAAAAAATGTGCGCGTTACTGGAAATATGTAACGAGAAAAATGCCAATGCTATAAGTGGAACGAAACAATATGGTTCATATCTGCCGCTCTCATCTCATTTAGGTAGACAAGTTATTTTTGATGTAATACCTAGGCAAGAGTGCGGTAAAAAATAGCGGGAAACTCTGCCTCAGATATGTAAACAGTTGCCGACAGTGTCAGTGTGTGTGGTGAGGGGGAGAGGATGGAACATTAAGAGAAGAAGACGTGGAAATCAGCGCGTGCCGCCATTCAAGTGACAAATGAGCACTCCCTTCGTGCAGTGCGGAAGCTACAAAAAAGAAATCGTACCTGTTGCGCTTGGCTGCGGCTACTGTATAGTTATGACTATGGGGGGAAGGAATGCGTCGGAAAGCGATGACTTAATAAGTGATACGAATGAGACGCGGGAGTAGTGAAGAAGGGCGTTTAATTCGAATTCCGTTTGTCGGGAGGATTTTTTTCAACACGCATTAAAACTGGAGAAGAA
>BGPR01023999.1:0-23691 GCA_013235015.1 Araneus ventricosus | reverse complement strand
CTGTACTCGTTCAGTTACGTATTGCTAACTTATTCAAACTAGTGATTTTAGTGCTCTTGTATGTTATTGTTAGAATATTCTAAAATTGTGTTTGTTAATTGGAAAAATAAACTGACAAAGAGGAAAGTTGAATGATGAAAGAAAATACATCCAAGTTGGATCATTCGAAGAATTATTCTTATAAAACGATTTAATTAAGAAACAGATTTTTTATGAAATTAGCGACTAAAATAGCTTTGTTATTTAGAACAAACAAGTTTGAAATTTCCCTGAAAACAAATGAAAAACGTTATTCGATAACGAAAAGAAAAATAAGGTATGCCGAAAAATAGGAATAAGATTGAAAGTTTAACTCTAATTGATGAAATTCTGGTAAAGTCCCTCAAAAAATTTTCAAAGTCTGAAAATAAAAATAAATTCATATCATCCTTCTTGTCTAATCTAAGAGGGAGTTAAAGTTTCAAGCAAATTCCTTATCTTAACTCAACTGAAAAGTCGGGAGGGAGGGGAAGTGCGCGGGGTACAAATCTTAAAATCCGAGACAGTCCCCTGATCCCCTGAGTTGGCTTGTCTTTTCCCCCTACTTTCACCCTTTTTTTTTCATTGATAATCAATTATCGGAGTGGAAATTAACTTAGTTATGTTAACGTCCCATTTTGAAGCAACACGGGGGCTATTATGGGAGGACGGACCTCGTATTTTGAACCACGGTGGGATGACGAGGACGACACCTGAGCTGGCACCCCTCATGGCTTCTACGCCACCAGCTTGGGAGGGCGTTTGGCCGCTACGTATGATTTAGCGTGCACACGGCGGATCTTCAGTGGAATCGAGGTTTCAGACCTGGAGCCCTCCGGCCTAAAGCCGGGACATACCACTAGGCCACCGCGGCCTATATCGGTATGGAGAAAAATAAGCTCTTAAAATAATATCAAGGGGAGTTACTGCAGCTCTGTGGTCCTAATGGACGAGCCGCCACTGAAAGCTCTTTAGTAATATATCCAATTTGTTGAAGGTTATACTAGCTATTCTTTAGTTTGTTTCCTTATTAGAATGCCCACCAAACGTGCCTTTAGACGCCCCTCGTGTAATATAAGCAAAAGTGAAGTTTGCATTTTTTTATCAATCGCAGTGTTAGACTAGACTGCGCATTTATATGAGTAATGAAATTGAAATTACCGTGTTAGATAACATCAATTAGGTGTTACATGACGTCGACAGTTACGGGATTTACATGTAAGGTGTAACGTCATGTGACTATCTCCATTAGGAAGGTTTATATACATAATAAAATGGAATGATTATACAAGCTTCATAACATTTATATATAATACAAGTTTTTTCATTTCTAAGTTTCTAAGTAAAAAATATTACTACAAACTGAAATAACAAAGTATTTAAGCATTATAAGAGAGTTTTACTCAATTTCTCGAAGTTAAATTAATTCGAATGTAATTTTAAATTGTTGAGGAAATTCTGAATTTAGAATTTATGAAATAACTCAATTTCATTTCTAAATTCACGTAGTATCTCTCGTACTTTTCACTATAAGAATATAAGCATCTTTGTTCAGTATTTGCATCATTGCTTTGAGCTATTACTTCACTTGACATCTAGAATTACAGCTGTTTAATCGGAATCATTGACTGTCTATACGACCAACCACGCAACTAGTATATTAAATCTACTGCTGTAAACAAAGTATCAGGGGTGTGGGGAACCTTTTTGCACTGAAAGACCATACACGATACTCGGCACTTGGGCAAAAGGCCGCGGCAGAATTTTTAAAGGTTGTTGTTCTGTAATTATTATATTAACAGACAAGTATATTATTTCAATGCAAATTGTGGGTATTATGAGTAAAGGCGGATAAACTCAAAAGCTTCGCAGGTTTCCCATTCCTGGTTTATATATCTGTTTTTTATTATGCGTCTTACACAGGCACACTTGACAAACTTACTCTCTGCTCTCATCTTGGTGAAGTCACACTATCACTATCAGGTTAGGTTAGGTTATATTAACGTCCGTTTGAAGCAACACGAGGGCTATTTAGGGACGGTCAAGTCACTATCAGAGTCAGTCTCTAAAACTGCGTTTCCTGGCCTGTCTTTCACGAGTTCCATCCGCTGACTGTTAGCTCAATTCCTGCGGCCTGTCGCTTTCCAGTTCCGACCGCGGTTCGCGTAATTCCCCATCGTCGGAACAGTGAAATCGATAAGCTCGTGGACTTGTAAGTGCATCTGTTGTTTCCAATTGTGAAGTAAATAGCTCGCCCAGCAAAGAAAGAGGGAGTGGCTGAACGGCGTCCGTGCATCCGTTCACTCGAGCGCTGCCGAGAAGATTTGTCCAGCCACGCCGTCGGAAAATTCCACTGACCACAGTCCTGATTACGAACCTCGAGCTAAACCACGCTTTCGGAACAAGGCTTTTGAATCGATGTGGCTCGTGGGCTTGCAGAATTAACCATCTGTTGTTTCCATTGTGGCGGTGAATGGCTGCACATCAAAGGAAGAGGTCGCCAGACGGCGTCAGTGCATCATTCACTCAGCGCTGCCGAGAGATTTTACAGTAAACCACACGCCGTCCGAAATTCCATCGACCGATCCGCAATTCACGAACTGCGAGGCTGCCGCACGCTTTCGGAACAGGCTTTTGAATCGATGTGGCTCGTGGGCTTGCAAGTGTATCTGTTGTTTCCCGCATTGTGGCGGTGAATAGCTCGCACATCAAAGGAAGGGGGAGTCGCCAGACGGCGTCAGTGCATCCGTTCACTCGAGCGCTGCCGAGAGATTTGTCAAGCCACACGCCGTCGGAAAATTCCACCGACCTACAGTCTTAAAACCTCGAGAGGTTAAGCCACGCCTTCGGAACAAGGCTTTTGGATCGTGGCCTGTGGGCTTGCAAGTGTATCTGTTTTCTCGCATTGTGGCAGATAAACCTCGCACTCAAAGGAAGGGGAGTAGAACGTCAGTGCATCCGATTCGAGCACTGCGGAAGTTGCAGCTTCATGCGCCGTGAAACGGCGCGACTTATCGGAATTCCACCGACCAGTCCACATGTACGAACCTCGAGTGACTCGAGGTTTGCCAAACACACGCCGTGGGAAAGGCTTAAGCGAGATGCAGTAGCCAGATACTTGCTATAACCTTTCAGTAGATAAATGGGATATCTCCGAGGATTTTATATGCAAATAACATGTAAGTTTGTTAATCAGGTTGACTAACTGAAATATGTAATGTGCTACTTCACCGATCATATGAAAGTGGATCATTTTTCACAAATGTTGCTACGAAGTTTTGTAACTGTAAATGTGTTCTTAAAGTGTGTTAGTCCGAATAAATAACTTTTATCGCATTCTTTCGTTACTACTGATGTTTTTGGATTGCTCTATGATTCATCAAAATTTCCACACAAGGATCAGGAAGTTTCTGAACATAACTTATCATCTAGAAGCAGCCTTTTCCTTATAAGAATTATGAGTCAAGCTGCCTGTGCCTGACAAGGATCATTGGGTAGCACTATTTCTGTCCTTAGCATAAACAAGATGGCAAACATTTTTGACTCTTTCTAAATACTAGTTCATACTGGTGCATTCTAGACACAAAGTTTGCCCGGGTTGTCGATTGCTGTGGTGAGTCAGTCAGCCAGTTAGCCAACTGGAAAACCAAAGGAAATGGTCTCTCCTAAGCCAGGCCGATGTTTTAGATAGTATTTTAGTTATCTTCTTTGAAATATAAAAATGTATGAGAAAATCACATTTCGAGGAAAGCGAGTTTAAAATTATTGTCTTCAATTTTCGCAGAGAAGAAAATGGATTTTTTTTCAATACTTTCCAATTTTTTAGGTCATTCCTTCCTTTTCTTAAGCTTGATTCCTGTTTTTTGAGTTTTCGATTTTGGGAAATTCTTTTTTCATCATTTTCTTGACTCAAATGAGTCTTTATTATGATCTGCCATTCTACCAGTATCAGCATATTTCAATATTTCTTCAGTCAAATGACTTGAATATCCATGTTAATTGACCTGGACAATTTAACAATTAATATTTGTCATAAGCACCGTTTGCATGTTCTTCTTGCTTTTAGTTTATAGAAACTACAGCATCGACGAAGAACTAAGATACTGCAATAATTCAAAATTTTGAAATTTGCAACAATTCATGGTGAAGATATTGCGAAACAATATCATGTAAATGGCAAAGGAAACGAAAGAAAATATTTACACTAAATTTTGAATAACCTAAGTAAAAACAATGAAAGAGGCTTTTTTATCGTATTGTTTACTGTTCCATTTTCAGCTGTTAATTTCGACTAAAATGTTTCTAAATTTCACTTCTATTCATCCTAGAACTAAAATAAAACAGTTTGGGTAATTCAAAAGAATAGGCTTTCAAATAAAACATAAAATTATTTTATGATTTTCAGTCGAAAAGGGGTTTTAAATCTAGGGCGGATACCTTAAATAATTCGTCAGTTCGAATAAATGCACTGTAAAAAATATCCGTTTTTTTCCCGGACTTTTTCCGTATATTTGACGGTTTAAAGCTGTTCTGTTGACAAAACGGTTTTTCACCGTTTTCCGCTCTAGCCATAAACGGTTTAAAACAGTTAGTTCAAATTCTATTTTTCATCATACGGTATTTCTTTCCGTACGATAACTTTCCCTTTTCTTAAATGTAATTTTATTGCATTCATTTCATGTTTTTAATAGGGTGCTATCTCCGCTATAGTGGAATAAGTGAATGTATTGACTTAAATTATGCATGAACCAAAAAAAAAAGAAATAATTTAGGAAGAAAAAATATAACACCACTAATACTTTCTCTAATTTTCAAAATAAGCTTAGAAGTTTGAAGAATAATGTAGTTTTTAACATTTTGCGAAAAAAACTTAATTTCATTCGATTCAGAATCAACCATTTTCCATATGAAACGAGTATCGTTTAGTAGGAAAACTGACGCATTAAAAACCTTTTTATTTAAAACAAAGAAATAAATGAAATATCATATTAAACAGGGCATGGTCTAACTCTTTATACATGTAGCAGTAACCTGTTGTCACTCATAAAAGCTAACCTTAAAACACATGTTCTGGCAATAGTTTATTTTTATACCACTAGGTGGCGACACTAGAGCTATAGTGACTTTAAAACTCAAATAGATTATTTTTACCATATTGTTTAAAGTCCCCGGTGGTCTAGTGGTTAGAGCGAGTGCCCGCTAATTCTATGAATGCGGTTTCGATCCCCGGCTCGGAGGAGCTTGAAGTTTTGTCACCATCTTGTATCGAAATCGTTCAAGTTAATTCAATTAAAAATTAGGCTTTGATTAATTAATATTCCTAATTGATAATACACATCAGTACGTTTCAACTCAACTCAGTCGATGACGTCACTTACTTCAATGACTTAATTTTTACGGAGAAAACTTAATCTCATGTGGTAAAAAACCGTTGTGACTACGGATTTACTTCGTAACTTTTACGGTTTTGCACAACCAATCCAGCTGCCAGTTTAAAACCTTAAATTTTACGGGATTTTTTTTACAGTGTGGCCGTTTTGAGTCAAATGAAAGTACAAAATTCGATTATCCTGAAAATACCTCAAAAAAAATCTCGAAATCTCTATGCCAACCAAAGTTGCGCTGCCTACAGGCAGTTGCTTACTTTACCTATTTGATAATCCGGGCCAGCAGGTAAATAATACGGCTATCTATCGCAGTTTGATGTTTAAAAGTACATTAAAACTTATCTATGAAGATATTGTATGGACCTGGAAAAGCTCTTTGTTGAGGGAACCATGAATATTGTTACGAGCATGGAATGTCGCTTCCCAGCAATATTAGTCTTATGGTTGAGAAGAGAGTTCTACAGGGATATATATGGGAAAGCCGGGGGAATGGGGTCTTCAACCCCCGACCTTTTCGACAAACTTGGTGACCATTTTCGCGACAAAATGTAGGATCTCAAAAATGTGCGAACGTGGAGTGTTGTCCGCAGTGCGAGCTGGTGGGGTCAATGGCTTCTTTCCCCCGGAATTCCCATACATACTCCTGTAGAACTCTTTTCCCAACCACAAGAATAATATTGCTGAGAAGCGACATTCCGTGTTCGCAAGAATATCATGTTATGCATAAGATATTTAATTGAAACTATACACAATCAACATTCCTGGAGAACCAGCTAGTCCCCAAAGGCGGCTAGTATTCGATATATGATAAGTTACTGAACAATTGTATATTTACAATGATCCTAATATAATCGAGGACGCATACTGCGTATATTAAGTTGATTACCGGTACTATATATAGTAAAACACCGTTTATACGCCTTTCAAGGGACTGACGTAAAACGACGTATAAATGTAAAGACGCATAATCGAAATTTTAATTAAGAACTTTAATTATTGCAAATGTAATGCTAATAATGCACATTTATTTAAAATTATTAAATTTTTTAAAGATATTTTTAGTATAATCTCTGCTAATAATAAAGGAGAATGTGTGTGTGTTGGCTCTCTACAGGCCAGACCGCTGGACCTAGAGTTACGAAATTCGACACAAACATACTTTGGAAGGTGGGAATGTGCACCTCTGAACCTTTTTTTGAAATTTTAATTAATTAAAAATTAAACGATTTTTTTTAAAAATAACTTTCGAAAATATTTCAGCACAAAAATCATTTTTATATTATCCGAAAGAGCAAAAAATTACCTTTTCAATGATATAAATTAAGTTGACGTACAATATTTCTCTAATTTAAATAAATTCAAAAACATTTTTGGCATGACTTACAACAATACTTTTCATTGTTGCAACTCAACTCAAACCATTTTCATTGTTTAAACAAATATTTAAATGCCTATTTTTTCCTCCATTGTTGTAATCTGAGATAGGATCCTAATACATCTTGCTTTCATATTTTATTTCATCAAGATTTTTATGAAATCTGTAAACCAAGCTCTCCGAGATATTGCTTTGCTTACGTTAAGAAATACGTGTGTCCATTAAGCTGAATGATTATGTTTGCTATGTTTTCATTCTTTTCTCAGCGTGTTTTAATCCAGCTAACATGTCGCTGGCCATAAAACGTGCCGCGTCATTTTAATGTTGAAATGAAATGCATATTTTACAAGAGGAATAAGAAAGTGAAGATAGTTGCGACAACATGGAATGAGAGGCTACATGACATGGCCAGTTATTTGTCTTCATTAGGAACATTTATGCAGACAATGAACATATGAGGTTCAAGGTCACTAATAGAATATGCAATGGCTGCTCGTGTTATGTAATTTGGGGGTGATTTCCTTCCTGCGTATTTTAATCGTTCACTGCGCAGTAATGTATATTTGAACCACTTACATTTTTTGGCATTTTCATTAACATTAATTTTAAGCAGTTTCATATTTAATGAATAATTAATAACATCTTTTCTTCAAATAGGTAAGTATTTTAATAAACTAATTTTAATAAAAAATTTAAGCTCGAAATTTGTTTTTCAGTTCCGTTTTCTGAATTCCTTACTACATTTAAAAGAATTTACATCAAAATGACAGTATAGTAGAGAAATAAAATAATTTTCTTATTAATTAACGAGAAAAAATGCTAGAATATAACTAATATAAACAGAAGCGTAAGTTAATATTATTTATTAGTATCATTAAAAATTATTTAAAAATAAAATCCATTCTTGTTTTGTTTCCAGCGAAAGAACAAAAACATTAACCTTAATGCTTTTACGACGATTAAAAATTTTTGTATCCATTGACATCAAAACAGCTACATGTAATCGTATCCCGATTCATATTGAAAATGCGCAAGAATATATATATATATATATTAATGTTATAAAGCTGAGTTCAAACTCTGATGTAACGTGAATTATCAAGAGGAGTTTATTCTATTTCATCTATCTAAATGTGGACTACGATAATTTAAATTGAGAATATACTTATCAATATTTCTTAAGAAATTCTGTTCCTTGAAGCGAACCGTGCTTTATTCAAAATCGAAGCTTCTTAAACTATGAATCATGGTCCCAAATAGAAAGGTACAGAATATTAGGGTTCACGAAAAATTTGAAAACATGTTTGTATCACGAAAATTTTCTATTATGTATTTTATCATCATTTATAACTAAAAGTCCTCAAAAAATCTTTTGGATTGCAAGAAATTCCATTACTATAAAAAAAACTTTTTTCAATTAAATTTTTATTTATCATTAATTATCTTTCATTTCTTTTCAAAGTTTTCCGCGCGAGAAAACGTTTAAAACTTCGTTTCTAACGCGACGGGAACTGTCGAATTCTACAGTTCCCTTTCAGCTTAAAATTATGTTAGAGAAAGGCAGGAAAAGCCTGCGCTGGGTGACTGCGCATGCGCGAAAGGCCGAATTAGGTTCTGCAAGGATCCAGTTCCCGTTTGAATTGTTACTTTCTCCTTTGCGCTTCTTCTTCTGGTAGTAAAAAAAATAAGACAGGGAACTTCGTTTTCTGCGCAGGTGTCTCTTCGCGTTACATTTGAATATCGTAATCATTTATTACAAAATTGCGTTAGATTAGTGATAAATTTAAATATTAAAAGCGAAATAAAATAAATTGATTAAATTTACACCATGGAAAAGGTTGGGGTGCTGCAATACCGCAGTCCCTACACACGAGCCGCCCCTGAGAACATGCGTTAAATATCTACCACAATCTGAAATTTACAATTACGTTGTTAAGAGAACCATGAATATATAATGATGCAAGATTCAATTGAATTCATATTCCCGGCGAACAAGCTGGTCGCCGAAGGCGGCTAGTACTATAGAGTATGTAAATCAATAGTTACATTTTGAAATCAAATATTTATCATAGAAATGAGAAATTCATGCCTTTATTGCAATCTTAAGTACTAATTTCACACAGCTTATACGATTTATGTGCATGCTGGTTGGCGGTTAGTTAAAAAAATGTTTAACCGTCTTGTGACGTGCCGATTGGCTGTGCGTATTAAGAGTACCGCATTATGAATCGAATCAATTTCAATGTATGCTTTTTTCACTATTCTTTTCACAAAAGAAATGAGTCTGAGAATAAGAATGAGTCGTCTTTAATGGAAGGTGGGATAACTTCTTCATCATCTCTTAAATTAGCACCAGACAATTTGTCCTCTATTAATTCATCAAATGCTAATAATTTCGAAGTCATGATATTTTTTTTTTTATCAAAGCTCACATGCTGAAAAAGGAGGAAGTTTTCACGTTTTAGAAAGTGGGAAAACGACGTATAACCAGAGCTTTGCGTCGTATAAACGAAGTTCTTTATCACTGCGGTGAATACGAATGAATCGGGACTGTGATGAAGTGACGTATAATTGTAAAGGACGGTGCTTTATTGTAATTGCTTAAAAGCTGTGAAGCAGTCGTAAATAAAGTCTTCGTCAATTACACCGTCTATTTAAATGGTTTGATATATTTTATATGTTATTAGGTCAATATTTATTACTCACTCATGGATGGGGAAAAAGGGCAGCTTCTGTGGTCAAAGACTGGAGCACCAAAGGTAGAAGACTGACTTATCTCCGATGCCAGGATATACCCCCTAGCACTGGGTAGCTCAGGTATCTCGGGATCGCCACTTCCCGTACTTGCTCGTATGAGCGAGCCCCTGAGGGCAAGTTTGACTTTCTCTGATAATTCTAAGTGTTTTGAGATCTGCCCAAAATGTACTGCAGAACAGGCCACACCTGATCATATTCTTGCATGCATGGGGCTTTCCCAACAGGATCTTATTTCTATTCCTCTATCGACTTTGGATTTCTTGAGGGTACACAGGCTCATGGATCTGATATAGCTCTGCTGATCTTCGGGGATCATCAACAACAACATATTTATTACATTTCCCCCAAAGTGATCTCCTCCAATTACGATGCACTACTGCCAAGATTCTTTTCAATCCTCAAATCATATCTTTTCGTTAATTGTTAAAATTATTTAAATAGTACATAAATGTAAATATTTAAAAACAATCGGCCACATACAGTTGCATTTATTAATATCCTTTCTTCTTCAAATAAAATATTGTTTCCTAAATAAAATAACTTATTTCGAAATGTTTGAAATATATTAAATAAAAATGAACGGTCAAAATAACATATAATGAAGAAATAACAAGGTGTTTAAAATTTATACAAGGAAAAGTAGGGTTGGAAAACTTTTAGAATTATATTTATAAAAAATTGCTTACTGTTTGCACTAATAACAATCTTGTAGTTTCTTCTGCGAATGATCGATTTAAAATTAGAACAACACTCAACAACGACAATAGAGAAAACATCTTGGGAAAATGACAAAATGACATCATCTCACTGAAAAGTAATCCACAGAAATAAGCAATTAACAGAAGAATTTTACATCAACAGTACATGTGCCGATATTTTACATATCATTCTCTTGCATAAGAGCTAAGAGAACGCGGTCGGGCTTAACCTCAAATAAGACATTTTTCCAAGACTCATCCTGCTTGTTTCGTAACTGTTGATTAGACTGTGATAAATTTACAGTAATGTAATGCAAAAACAATAGCAACAACCTTCATTTAAAAGGATGAATCATTCTGCTAATCACGATATGATTCATAAAGGTTTAACAATATTGTTGTGAATTCCCCAGTAAACCAGAAAGGTTGGAAGGTTCGTTTGTCCCATCCTAGCTGGATGTGACAAACGAACCCACTCTAGCTGGGTGGGACAAACGAACCCACTCTAGCTGGATGGGACAAACGAACCCACTCTAGCTGGATGGGACAAACGAACCCACTCTAGCTGGATGGGAAAGTGGAAGACTTTCCCTTTTTTATAAGCTTTTATTCAACTTGAGTGTCTTCTCCACAAATCTTCTTACCCACTTCCAATCCAGCTACAGCTTTGAAATTGAGCACAGTGGTGGGTTTCCAATATAATGCAAAAAAAAAAAAAATTGCAATCTATACTTATTTTAAACCTAACAAAATGATATTAAAATTTTAACCCTATATTTGGGCGATAAAGTTTGGAAGTTGGGAACCTCACGTTGTGTAGGGTTGTAACACTACTAGACGACACACAATAGAAGGGGCGCGGCCTGTGAATCATCCCCATTTCGGAGCGGCTTGAGGGTCAAAGGTAAAATCGGGGAAGTGAGTCTTGTTTCATCTCTCGGTCTGTGTCGCACTTTTTTCAAATTAGTAATATGTAATATTCTTAACGAATATTTAATATGTGTTTTATATTGGAGAATTCGGTAATTAAATTTGGTTTACTATGCCTAACATGTCGTGAGTATTCGTGTCAGCCGTCACTAAAAAGTAGAAAATAAAATAAATAAAAAAAAATTAATGTTTAATCTTTTATTCATGCGAAAAAATTAACGCAAAAGTTAAAAATAATTTTTCTGATTACAATAAAATGCATGATTCGAATAAAAGCGTGGGGGCGTTTACCTTCTAGTAATATTCCATTTGTTTAAGGAAATATACACAAAATACAAGGTGTGTTTTACTTGTGTGTTTACTCTTTTATTCGAACCATGAACTTGATTGTAACCAGAAAAATTATTTTCAACTTTTGCGTTCATTTTTCCGCATGAATAAAAGCTTATACCTAACATTTTTTTTTAAATTTTTTAACCTTTAACCTTTATTCTTCATTTTGCTTCTTGCTTTGAGCGAGGAAATGAGTTCCTTCCATGATGGTCCAGCGTAAGGTGTCATCCCTTTTTGAGGACACAAATGGAGCCATAAGTAAAGATCTCAAGTGGCCTGGCCATCACTCTTTTATTCGAACCATGCATTTTATTGTAATCAGAAAAATTATTTTCAACTTTTGCGTTCATTTTTTCGCATGAATAAAAGCTTATACCTAACATTTTTTATTTATTTTTTAAACTTTTAACCTTTCTTCTTCATTTTGCTTCTTGCTTTAAGCGAGGAAATGAGTTCCTTCCATGATGCTCCAGCGTAAGGTGTCATCCCTTTTTGAGGACACAAATGGAGCTATAAGTAAAGATCTCAAGTGGCCTGGCATCACTCTTTTATTCGAACCATGCATTTTATTGCAATCAAAAAAATTATTTTCAACTTTTGCGTTCATTTTTTCGCATGAATAAAAGCTTATACCTAACATTTTTTATTTATTTTTTTAACTTTTAACCTTTCTTCTTCATTTTGCTTCTTGCTTTGAGCGAGGAAATGAGCTCCTTCCATGATGCTCCAGCGTAAGGTGTCATCTCTTTTTGAGGACACAAATGGAGCCATAAGTAAAGATCTCAGTTGAATGTTGAAGAGAGAAGCACATTATTGTAAGAAGAATGTATTTATGAGAGTCTAATGTTACAGATTAATGTATCATTATATCTGTTGAGTATGATCTATTTTCTGTGTGCAACATAACATAACCTCCATGTCAACAAGACAAATAAACAAGTGTTCATCTACGACAGCGTGTCATCATTGGATTGGAGATAAGTAAACTCTCATTTTTACATTTTTAGAAGTCTAAATATTATAGAATAAATATTTCTCCCGATAGTTTGTGTAAAAGAATTTGCACAAATGTGATTCATAATAGTATAAGTTTTCTAAGCGGCCAGTCCTGCATACTGGTCACCTCTTTCAATGGCCACTCTCGTTTCGCACGGAATTTTCAGCCTGTAGATATAATATGAAAATACCCTTTATTAACCTATTATTTATCATTGCCCTTCTTTGGGACGCTTGTTTTCTTTTCATTCTCACTTTTAAACCGTGTAATTTTTAGCTTTGATTTTTGCATCTAAATGTTGAATTGACTGCTATAAAAGTTGCAAATACAATAAAAATAATTTTGATTAAAAAGATAATGACTACCAATTGAAAATTAATTAAACAGTTCTAATTAAAAAAAATCAGAAATACCGTTATATTTCGTATTTCATTCATGTTAACATATTAATGTATTTTTTTAAAAGTGAAATAATAGAATTTTGGTATATAACGGATTAACGGCCACTGAAACCTCTTTCAGATGCCATGTTGATTACCCGTTCAACTTCAATAAAATAGGTAAATTTCTTTCGTCTCTTTGACTTGGGACTTTTATTAAGAGAAAAGGGAGGGAAAAAGTTACACACTCTAAAACAACACCCGAAATCGGATCGAAATTAGTCATACCTTTCCCAAAGTGAAGAGAAAAGTGAAATTCGATTGGAAATTCAAGGATTCATTTATGCCTTCCAGGCGCTGCTTCGGATTCTGACAAAGAAGCTGCTGATATATGTTGCGATCAACAGCAAATGAAACTTTCAGCTCAACATACCTTTGGAAAAAATTGACGATGATACTTCCCATTCCTCAACAACTTCTGACGAAACGATTAGAGATTTATTTTTCCAATTAAAAAAAAACGAAAAAAGTTACCTCCGAAAAATCCGGAAGAACCAAGAAAACTCAAATTGTATATTTTTTTCAATAGAAATTACAAGTTTTCGAAGTACGATTTTCTTTAGATTGTTTTTAAAATTCGTTTTCTTGGTATTAGCGAATTAGGGATTGTTTAAATGCGCATTTTGTTCTTCAAAACGTGAAACTCCTTAGAGGGTCCATCCCCCTGAGCGGCCAATTTTCCTGAGAATGGAGGATGGCCTATGTCGAGATGTTTAACTGTATAAGGAATAGACATTGCGAAGACCTCTTAAAAAGCACAAACCTCAATTTCTACATGACAAGGATTAATCCCATTAATAGCAGTGGCGGCTCGTCAGCTCAGAAACAAGCAGTGCTGACCAGAGTCTTCAGAGTGACCAGTGCTGTGAGTCTTCATGATTACATGATTGTATGTTGCACGATTATCCACAACTGATTTTGGACCATTGTTTCCGTATTAACTTCAAATCTTTCGCATTTTACGAAACGGTCCTTAATTTTTGCACACCAGTGTATTTGTGCCAAATTTCGTAACTTATAGGTCCACACACATTCTTCTTTATTATTAATAGAGAAAGAGAGTTGATAACAATACAGTAAATAAAACAATAGCCAAAATAGAGACAAATTGACCAAACAATTGAAACTGAGAAAAACGTATTCTTTGGTTTTAATTGCATAAAATGTACAATATAACTGAATTTGATTTAGGAGATAGTGATGGAAATTCCGTATGTTATTTATTAAAAACTGAAATCGAAAATGGTCAGAGTGAGACAAAGATATTGAAATTTTTTTGCAAGCAAACAAATTTAACTTGTATATCTTCACTCAAGTTACAAAATAGGCTGATTTCCATAGTAGATACTGGAGACTTGCTATCCGTTGGCGATATGAAGGAATATGGACTAGTGGATTTCAACCATTGATACATTTTCAACCATTCTCAACCTTTGATTTTGATGTATGACCTTTTGAACTTTAAGTGTCGATATACAATTAATCAATAAAGCATTTTATATCGGAATGCTTTCTAATTAGTTTTCAAGTATCTGATCCTTTTATGTCGGTGCATTGGTAATGATCTATAATTCGTCGGTCTTGTGTACGGGTCGAACATCCGGATGAACATTCTCGCAGGTCTTATCAGTTTCGCAACCATCTGATGTGTCAAGTTGGCATTCCTGTTCCCAATTATCTGGTATCCAGTGCTGAATTTTCTTGATGAAGTTCTCTATAGGGCAAAATTCCGAGCAGTCATCCAAAACTAGAACATGAGGCTTTCCTATATCTTTCAGCGGGTCCGTGGAGTTTAAGTAGAGCAGTCGCACAGTCATCGTGGCATCGACCATTTCATGTAGCTCAAACAATATTGTAGCACAATATGGAGGCCGTGGCATATCCGTAAAATTCAAAGCCATCAAAACGCCGCCCACATTAACATCGTGCTAAAAAGAAGGAAAATTATATTTGAAGCGTAAAAGCTAAATTTGATAAAGTTAAAATTTATCACATGATATGAGTTATAGCATAGGGTAAGTTTTTATTTCTGATGGCTAATTTTAAAAAAAAGCCAGGTGGCTGATAATTTTAATCAATCTTATTAGCGTTTTGATGTTTGTGTTTTTGTTTTTCCTCTTTCTTTTGAAAATATGCTTTTTTGGTGTACAGATCTCCTTTGTCTTTTGCTTGGGAAATTTCGGACTAAGAGAAGCTATGTTTGGCATAATGCCAGCTTCTTACAGAAAAATTTCCCAATTACTATTTTGAATCCATTTCGAACAAAGTTCTTAGCCCTTGAAAAAATGGATTCCTAATTTGCTTTTGTTTTTTTCGATTCCCTCTGAGTTTATCTTTGTTTTTTTGCTTTCTTTGTATGATATTGATTTACATTGTTCTCTGTTTTTTGTTTGCAGATGCAATTGCGCGCTACTTAAACATTGTTTAAATTTTATTTTCTAAATTTTATTCTCTTAATTTTATTGTTTATAAATAATTTTTTTGTTGTTCTTGTTTAAAGTTTTAGTTAAAATTTTATTTTTGAATTTATTCTAATTTTTCTAGCTAATTGTTTTTAAGCTTTATGGGTCATAGCAGTGTAATATAAAGTTAATATGTGTTTTTATGACTTGTAACCATAGTGTTCGTCATATAACGCCATCTACCGATCCAGGGAAGTATTTCAGATTCATCATTGCTTTGTGATTCTGAGTCGTCCAGGTATGCCCTACCCTTCCTAGAAGTTTGTAAACCTGGTACTGAGGCACTCTGTATATTCCTTTATGTTTGGAATAGAGGATCCCCAGTATCACAAAAGAAGTAGTATATTCAACAATATTGTGGTTTAGCATTGTATAATATAATACAATATCGTATAATATGTTATCGAACAATATTGTACAATTTTCTTGCAACATATTGTACTATTAGGAATTTAAATTATTATGTGAAAAAATTAATCATGTTGAAAATTTTGAGAAAATTAAGTGAAATTCATGAAATTTTAAACATAAGCTTTTGAATTTCAAAAATACACCTAAGAAAAAATAGCTTATAATTATTAGGAAAAATATTCAAGTATTTCTACTTACTGCAGAATATATTTGAACTTTCATATCAGGAGTCTCTCCATTGATTTTTTTCATCATATTTTCTATTATTTTTTGAAATAAAGGTCCTGAAAGGAAAATTAGATCTAAATAAAACGCCTTAAAAGGGGGAAAACTTAAATCCAATAAATTTTAGTGCTATGAAGTCCATTATTATCTACCACAGATAGTTTGATAGGCTTCCGCTACAATTAAGTCTTTTTAAGTTTCATTATCTCTACTCATTATAATTCATGTAACTATTTCGTAAAATCGAAAATTCAAAATGATAATTAATAAATATTATTCCTTTATTTTCGACAGTTCAGAAAATTCTTTAACTGAAAGCCATGAATGTTCATCTCAATATTAGCTGGAAATATTTCTGAGATAAAAAAAAGGGCATATTTTATTTCTTGAAACACGCCGGCAATTAGTGAATTGTCTCTCGCTGTTTATATGGCCTATAATTCTAAATTTTCACAGCTCATACAGCAACATTAGAGAATCCCATTATGAACCTCTGTAACAAATTTGTGTCACATAAATTTGTTCAAATCTTTCTCTTTTGAAGGCTTTTTTCTATCTTGTTCATTCCTAGACATTGGAAATTTTTCCTATTAGTTTTTATTTCAAAAACTTCTTATGAATCAATTATATGCATCAGAGGATTTAAACTTTCATAACTCTCGAAATCTTCACGAATATAAATTTAAAAAAATGATGAAAAAACCCCATATTTTTATTAGTGTAATAAAATGCAGAAAAAATTTCTTTATGAAAAATCTGAATGTAGATAAAAATCGTAAAAGCGCAAGGAGCTGCTAAAAATACTCTAACTAAATTGGAATTTTGTTTACTTTCACAATATATTTTAATTTTTAATGAATGTTCAAGAACTTTTTCTTTTGATATGCACAATGGCTAGTTTCCTTTTCAGCCCTGTTTTCAGCGCCTTACGCTTTTTTGCTCCGACATCCAGATTTTTGAGTTAAAAAAATCCTCATCTTAATACACTAATAAAAAATGTGTTTTTCAAAAACATTTTTCTATTTATATTGCTTTTTACGTTTTAGTCTTGAACATATTTGATAATTCATTATTATAAATATGATGGAATCTTTTAATTAATTTTTTCTCCAATTCACTACCAGATGGAGCCTAAGGTATATATTCAAAATTTAATTAAAATTGACAATTTATATGATAAAATATTCTGAGTGCTCTCCAAAATTCTTGCATATCAAGAAGTGAGTAAAATAGGAAATGATTAGGAAATTCCATGTTTACAAACCATATTGAAAACCGAATTTCCAAAATTTGGCTATAAAAAAGCCAAATTTTGGAAATTGGCCTTCATATCAAAGTTCATATCTGGCGTTTTATTGGCCTTTTGTACATTAAACGATTTGGAGGAGCATCGAAAGAACTACTTTCTGATACTATCATTTCCTTCTATTCTCGACCGAATTCTTCCACGAACAGTTGCTGATCCCGAGGAAAACGCGACATGTTAGTTATTTTTATGAAAGGATTGTGAAATCACTTTTCGCTTATTATAAAGAATTAAAACGTATTAATACAAATAAAAATTATGTTTGTTGAAAAACGAGTTGGTACCCTTCATATGTATTTTGTTCGGAGTATTTCATTTAGCATTCAGCAAAATTTCTTCATTGCAAAGCGGTTGATTGAGACATTTTAGTAATTTTTTAAAATTTCATTTCTGTTTCATTGATATAGTAGTATCGTACATTTGCCTTTTTTGTGGGTTTATTTTCATGAAAAAACCTTATAAACATAATTTAGCGAAAAAATTTCATCGATCAATTTATGAAAATTTGGCCTTTTGAGTGCAATTTTTAAGTATGTTTGGCCTTATTTTGTCATTTTGATCTGACAACACTGTTACAAACATAAAACAAGTTGAGTTGAATAAAAGCCTATATTTACTCTTTCAAGTTCACTACATGTTTCGTTTTGAAAATTACTATATTTATTTAAAAAATGGTTATTAGACATGTAGCTGATCACAAATAAGTAAAGGAAAAAATTTAGCATTTTATTTTCAAGAAAATTGTGATTTCACAGTGAAACCAATAAACGGTAATGGGCTATTTTTCCTCCGAATAAGTTGTCATCGGAATGCAATTTAAATTATATATTTAATTTATAAGTATATGTGAGTATTCATGATGTTCAACTTACATAAAATTCAATATTACTTTCGAAGATTCAATTTAAAAAAATATAAATTTGTGCAAGAACCCTCATCATTTTGTTTCATTTAGAGCTCAAAAGCAATAAGCTCTTGGATTGACGATATCTTTGCGAATACTAACGGTATTGAACTGGAATTTCTATATAAGTTGGTCTATATATCTGCGTCTTAAGTTACGAAATAAAAATTACGCCACGTTTCGCCCATATACAGTAAAAAAAAATGCTCAATGTGTGTGTGTGGTTTCACTGTAGAACTTATGAACGCGAAAGGATTAGAAGGATTGAATGCTCAAATTGCCTCTAATGCAATAAACTGCAATTTATGTTACTCTTTAGCGAAATAACAACTATTATCGGCATAACGCTTACCCTGTAGGAGATGAAGAACAAAAATCAACAAAGATGAAACCGGCTGATACGAATTTCAGGATAACATGTGTCGATAATAATGTAGACAACAGCGGGTAGACCAGCAAATGGACAGTTGTAATGTTGCGGGGAAAGCGACACGTCTTGCAAGTGATAAATGCCAAGAAAACCTCAAAATTAAAGCAAAATTCAAGTCCATTTGATGAAGAATGAACAATAGACTCACCTATACGCAGCCTCAGAGAAACGGGTGAATTTAAGATATAATGAAAAGTTATCGCTTCAATTTCTTCAAGCTCTTTCCAGTAAGTGTCTGCCCATTCTGGAAAGGTGAGATTATGAATTTTCTGAAAAGGAATTGAAAGAAATCCATCATTTTGAATAAACATTTTTTGAAATTTCCCAATTAAAGCATGAGTCTAAATTTTACTCTTATATGCAAACTATTACATTACTTTCGACACCTAATTGGTAGCAATAAGTGTTTCTAATAATGGGTATTTATATCATAATTCGATTTTCGTCAATACTCGATTATGAAAAAAAAGAGAGTAAACAACCAACTTACTTCAACTATTAAAATATCGTAAAGCCACAAAGCATTCATTCCTTGAGAAATATTGTATCCAACGTAATGGGAAACAGCTTCCAACATTGTCTAAAATGAAAATAAAAATACATTATAACAAAAATGATTAACAAATGTGGAAATTTCTTCACGATATGTTTAATACAGATTCCATTACCAGAGATTTCTAATTGTTTCGAATTAAGAGACTGAAATATTTTATGCTCTATAATAATAAACAAATATTAAGAATATACTCGCATTTAAATTCAAGTTGACGATCAGAATCACAATATACTCGCATTCGAATTTAAGTTGGCGATCAGAATAAGAACATTCAGAATATACTCCCATTTGAATCCAAACTCTCGATCGGGATCGGATATTAAAGTATATACTCGAAATTGAATACGAATTCTAGATCGGAATCAGATAGAGCATTTAAGAAAGTTCTGTACCACATTTGAATTAAAATTGCCGATAAGAATCTTCAAAAATGACAATAAATCTAAAAAACACATAATGTATTTAATAAAAACAATTTCTAAAAACTTACTCTTTCAGTCTATTAAAAAGTATATAGAAATGTTTTATGCTTTTTTCTATCTTTTAGTCTTAAGTTAGTGAGTTAGCGATAGATTAAAGTCACGTTTGGATGCAACCCAAGAGCGATTTTGGGACGCACCTCGTAATTTTGAGTCGCTGTCAGTTGACGAGAACGATACCTGAGCTGTCACCCCCTCTCTAAGCCCCACCAGATGGAGGGCCCCCGGTTGATCGGGTTTCGAGCCTGGAACCTTCCGGCTCCGAGACCGACACCTTACTACTAGGCCACCACGGCCCTCGTTGAGTCTTTAATATACTATTCATTGTTATAAATCTGATGGAATCTAGAAATCATTTTTACTCAAATTTACATAACATAACATAACATAACATAACATAACCCCCGAACTCGGATCCAGGGCGGCTCCCTGTCGGTTCGGTGGGTATGCGTGAAGCTTTATTGATAAAGCAAAAGCAAAAAAAAAACCATTTTATTTATAAGGATAAAAAAGAGGAAATACAAATATAAATACAAATATATACAAACACATAAAACACAAATATATACACTAAACTAGACTCTGTTTCCTAGAATAACCACATGTACTTTTACATGATGCTTTGATGACAAGTTAGAAGTGTGGTCAACATGTAGCTGGGCCCTGAGACGCTGAAACTGATGATCTGTCTCTGGCACGGAATGTTCCAGGAGAAGAAGGGCGTGATGGGAGACGTGAGCTTTGTTGTGGGATGAACAATGAAGGCTCTTGTGGAGTTATTCTGGCTGTTCAGATTTAAGTAGGTCTTCTTGGCTGGTGATAAAGTTGAGGAGGTCTATTATTTTGTTTCTTAGCAGGCGGTGGTTGGTTATTGAATTCATCCAGGCTTCTATGTGTTGATCTGCTGGACACCTGAGGTGGTAAGAAAGCGTGAGGTGCACTTGGTGGCATAGCGAAAAGGCGTGCCAGGTTCTCCACAGACACATCAGTTGTCCGGGTGTTTCCCGAATCGGAAAAGATAGGATGGGAAGGGCCCGTATCCTGTGATAAACTGGATGAGCTGTCTCGGCCAGTACTGATTTCGAAGTCCCGCCTTCTTTATGACTTCATATGTGGAGCGGCCACTAATGCCGTCATCCCAACGCCTCTGCCACTTGGCCAGTGCTCGCTGCTTGAGATCTTGTTCTGCACTGCTTATGGGAAGGGAGACCATGAGCACTGCTGCTTCCGTGGACATGATTGCCTCTTTGTCCAGCTCATCAGCTTTCTCGTTCCCCAGGTTCCCTACTTGAGCTAATTAATAATAATTAGCTCAAGTAGGGCAATTCTTGAATTGCCAATTCAACCCAGTAATTCAACCCAGCCTGATGTTATGAGTGTTGTACAGGGAGTCTTGAATGGATCTGGCTATTGGGTTCAAATTTACCGCCAGGTAACACCACTTTTGAACGGCATCAAAATTTAATTGAATTAATTGATAAGTAAGTTCTGAAAATATTAAAATTGTGCATTGGCATCAAGAACAGACATGTATACAAAATTTCAAAACTCTAGCTCACTAGAAAGTGAATGAAAAATAGATTACAAAATCCCATCTTCACAAAACACGAAACAAGTCATTTAAATAAAAGTTGTTTTTTTAAATTAAAAAATTGGTCTTCATTTATTAAAACAGAAAGCATTTCACTTGCATTGAAAGCACAACGAACTGGACTGCAGTCTGATAGACGGATGAGTATATGGTTATAGACACAGTTCTCTAAAGTTTTTATGCATACCGCCTATCCAAGGGATTTGAAGGTACTCGAAAATAATGTTGGTAATGGCGGAAAACACAAAACATAAGGGATTAAAATGAAAAAAAATTCAGAATTTTGTTAGAGCTACGAAATTTGGCACAAACATACTTTGGAGGGTGGGAATGTGCACCTCGGAGGCCTTTTTTGAAATTTTAATTAGAATTTTTATTTTCATTAATTAAAAATTAAATGAAATTTTGGCGTTTTCACTTAATAATTTTCGAAAATATATAAATATACAGCACAAAAATAATTTTTGTACTATCTTAAAGAGCAAATAATTACCTTTACAATGATATGAATTAAGCTGACTTACAATTTTTTCTCTAATTGTTCAACGCAATTCAAACCGTTTTCATTGTTTAAACTAATATTTAATTCTCTTTCATTCTTGAAAGCTGAGGTAATAATATCCTAATACATTTTTCTTTCATATTTTGTTTCATCAGAATTTTTATGGAATCTTTAAACAAAGCTCTCTGAGATATTACCTATATGAAGAAATAATAGTTATAATTCTTAAAATTTAGCAAAATTAATTAATTAAATTTTGATTAAAATAAAAAACAATAACATATTTTGCATTAAATAGAAAGGCGCATATGCAGCCAAATCTAACGAAATACAAAAACAAATAAAAGAAATTTAAATTAAAAGAAAACAAATTAAAAGAAAACAATGATAAAATGAAAAACAATAGACGTTTTTGCGTGCAAACGCAGCTGCAAAAAGTAATTGCTTCAACAGAAATTTTTTAAAAAAATACAACAAGAACTATAGAGAAACCAAAATTTACCAATACTTAGAACAATTTGTTAAGAAATTATTCAAAATGAAAAGGAACTAAAATGGCTCACTCATCAGAAACCACACGCCATTTTTAGTTCCAAAATGAACAAGATTTTCTGTGGAAAGTTATTTATTTATTTATTTATCTATATGAAGAAATATATCCAGTAAGCTGAATGATTATGGCTGCTATTTCTCTATTTTTTTCAGTATGTTTTAATCCAGCTAACATGCCGCTGGCCATAAAATGTGCTGCGCCATTTTAATTATGAAATCAAATGCATATTTTGCAAGAGGAATAAGAAAGTAAAGATTACGCCGACAACAAAGAATTAGATGTTACATAACATGGTCAGTTATTTGACTCCATTAAGGATATTTGTGTAGATAATGAACATAACAGATGCAAGGCCAGTAAAAGGACATGGGTTAAATACCATGTTCTTTTACTCTGAACTTTAAAATTGCGTTTTTAACGAAACCATGAATATAAGATGATGCAAGATTCAATTGAAATTATATTCCTGGCGAACAAGCTGGTCGCCGAAGGCGGTTAGTAAGATAACAAAGGAAAATTTATGCGTCTTATTAAAATTATGTGAAATTTCACACAACCGTACTTTGGAGATTGACAATGTGTCCCTCGGAGCCATTTTTTGAAATTTTAGTTAGAAATTAAATTAATTAAAAACTAATCGAAATTTCCTTGCGAAACTTCTATAACTTGCGAAAAGATTATAGCACGAAAATTATTTTTATACGATCTGAAAATTCAGAAAATTGTTTTTTCAATGATAAATTTTTAAAAATATTTTAGAGATAGTTTACAACAATACAATGGAATTCAAACCGTTTTCACTATTTAAACAAACATTTATTATAATTGTGTGTTTCTCTTCCATTGTTGAAAACTAAGATAATAAATATCCTCATGGATTTTAACCTAATTTTTTATTTCATTAATTTTTCTGTGAAATCTGTAAACAAAATCCTCTATGATACTAAGTATATTAGGAAGTAAACTGAATGATTATGGTTACTATGGTTTAATTCTTTTTATAAGCTCATTTTAATCCAGCTAAAACGCTGCAAGATTTAAAAATGTGCCGCACTATTTTAATGTTGAAATCAAATGCATATTTTGCACGAGGAATAAAAAGTGGTGTGCAATTCGATACAACGTGCAATTCGACTTTACATGACACGAACAGTTACTTGACTCCATAAGGAAGATTCACGTAGTCAATGAGCAGAACGGTTACACGGCTACTGATAGAACAAGGTTTAATGCCTACACAATTTCAAAGTTTATAATTACTTTGTTGAGGGAACCATGAGTATCAAATTACCAGCTGATATGCCCGGCATTGCTCGGGATAAAACTATTTTCAAGTC
>BGPR01023998.1:0-17763 GCA_013235015.1 Araneus ventricosus | reverse complement strand
CAAGGTCTTACCAGGATCATTCTATACGAACTCTGTAGAACTCTCTTCCCAACCTCTCCAAAGTCGTTCCCTCTCGAATCCTTTTGCGGAGTATTTATAGTGTTCTTGACAGGGCGTGACGTCACATGGAACTCCCTGACCTTGGCTCCTAATAGAGTTATCGAGAAAATACTAGTATATTTGAGGTCCTCCGTTTTGTCGTCAAGGTCTTACCAGGATCATTCTATACGAACTCTGTAGAACTCTCTTCCCAAACTCTCCAAAGTCGTTCCCTGTCGAATCCTACTGCCGAGTATTTATAGTGTTCTTGACAGGGTATGACGTCACATGGAAATCCCGGATCTTGGCTCCTAATAGAAATATCGAGAAAATTCTAGTATCTTTGAGGTCCTCCGTTCTGTCGCCAAAGTCGCCAGAATGGTCGCCAGGGTCATTTCATACGAACCCTGTAAAACTCTCTTCCCAACCATAAGATTAGCGAGACAGGAAGCAGGAAAGTGACATTGCATTTTTGTAACACTACTTTACCTTTATCAACACGTATATCCCCTAACTCGAGGCCAGAACGACATCCTGTCGGTTGGATGGGTAAACTTTATTGAAAGGCAAAAAAAATTTACAAAAATCGGTTATAACATAATAATAAAAAACAAATGATCAGTAGCAGCCTCGCAACAAAATTAGACCGTTTATAAGCTCGTTTACTTTAAATGGTTATATCATTTTTCAGGGAGATGTTATACGTATAACAAAGCAATTAAGGTATGCGACTACCCTAAATTCCTCGTTTTGCAGAAAATTTTCGAAATTTGTTTTATTTGTTCATTTTATAGGCCGTACATTTAGGTATATAAAGATGCTTTAATTTTGTTTCTACTATAATTACAAATAAAGTTATAGCATAAATAATAACCGGAAGTGACAATTCTGATACCGGAAGTGGCAATTGAAAGAGCCTTAAAAATACAAACAATTAGTTTGAACAACTATATTTAAATTCTCAAGCAATATATTGTCTTAAAAATATAGATTTAAGTTTCCATTCCTTATTTTTATTGTTTTATTGGTTTTTGGCGACGCTTTTTTTAAAAAATACAACACAACAGTAGTTACAACAGTAAAAATTATTTTTTGGCGCTCAAATTGCAGTGTTATAATTTAATTCCATTTATTTTGAACTATTACCTGTTCTCAAGTGTTTTTAAATGTAAATTTATCCATAGATGCTTAAAAATTACATGAAAATTGTCAAAAAGCTAATTCAGATATTGAGACGCCACTAACTATCAACTACACAAAATTATTCAAAAAGAAATCTAAAAAGCTGAAAGAACACAAAAGTCGTTTAAAATCAAGTAAAAGAGGGTTTGACTTGCAAATATGGCGAGTTTTAAGATTCTAAGATGTGTACAAAATTTTTTGTACTCTATGAAAATCTTTAAAAGCGTTTTCTGAGAAATTGTAATTTTCGATATTTTTCTACGCGGCAAACATCATTTTGGAAAATGTTTTTAAGATATTAAAATGAAATTTGGCCAAAATGTTTTATTTGTTTCTAGCTATGTTATGAACTAGGATCTAAGCTCTCTGATTATATTTATTTATTTTAATGACTTTTTAGTGAGAAAAATCGATGATTTTTTTTAAAAAATTCGAGTTTGTTCACAAAGTTTGGAATATCTCCAACACCTTTCGAGGTATTAAAAATATCCTAGTTCATAACACAGATAAGCATGTTAGCTATATACTGTGCAAATATTGATGAAATATATTCAATATAACTTGTTATAGGAGGTTTGGCGTAAGTGCAAATTTTCACTAAAATTTTGCTAAAAATTGCCTATATTTTGAAAGTCAATGAAATTTCCAATGAAATTGCATTGGAATTCTTAGTTTTATAACTCATTCTAATTAAAAACATGAATGTTTCATTAAAAATTTAAAAATTTGAAAAAAAGTGCTCCGAAGGTAGTCACATACCTTAATTAATTACAAATCAAATGGACATAATTTCTAAAAACAAAAACACTTTGAATAAACACACTAGTATCAGTACTTTTGGGTTGAATAAAGAATGTAATTGTCCACACTAAAACAAAAACAAATTACTAATGCCAAGAAACAAATATAGAATACAAAGACTTAAGCACTGTGCAATTGCCAAATTAGTCAAACACGTTTGGTTTGACAAAGTCGTATTGAATTAACCCAAAGAACAATCAAATAGAAAAGGATTATATTTACATTATTAGTATGGTTGGTTGGTTGATTCCGGTTTAATGGCGCAAGAGCCAACTATTATTAGTATGGTAAGTAAGTATCGAAAAAAATACTCAACTTACATGAACGATCTGACATTAGCAGTCTCGCTACAATATTTGAGGCCGTTTACTTTAAAGGATTTCAACTTCATTTGGAGAGAAGATTAATGAAACTACTGGATGATGTTCAGCTTTCGGTAGTCGAGACCCCATACTAAGCACAGTGGTCTACTCCTGATGAATTTTTAGGTAGATTGCTTTTAAGAATGCCACCTTTTGCAATGGTTCTCACAATGGCTTTGCAATGGTGGAACAAGAGTTCGGGAAAATGCATACACGGTATTCCTAGTGGTCCCTAGACCAAAAATAATAATACCAACCAGCGGGAGTCCCTAAACTTTCTGGTATACTTTCTAAGTGGAGATTCGTCAAAATCTCGAGTTCGAATTTTTTGACGATTACAATACTTTCTCTTTGTATACTTCGTATACGAGAAAGTAAAAATGACGGGAGGCTGTCTTTTTTAAACAGCCGCTGATGTTAAAGGCTGGTTGGTTGGTTGTGTGAGGTTTAATGGCGCAAGAGCCATTTTTGGCTAAACTGCGCCAAACGTATGGTAGATAAGCAGGATCACGGTAATAAAATATGTGGTGTTACATTAAAAGAGGTAGATAAAATTCTAAAATAAATTTGAAATTTATAGTTGCATATGAAAAGATAAAATCATGTTACCAAAAATGGATAGATGAACGATGAACAGAGATAAAAAAAATGGAAGTTTAAAAATGTATCAAATGTAAAATATCACATGGTGGGCAAAGACCAAATAAAAGTCCAAGGACGAAATCCATATAGATCAAATGTTAAAAATATTAAAGAACTAAACAAGTTAGTTTAAAGAAAACAATTCTGGGCAGGTCATTTGTTTTAAAATATTTTTTAAAAAGCAAACAATGTGCAAAACAGAGAAGCAATAACGCTACCTCTTTTTGTATTTGTTTGCTTTTTCGGGCTTGGAAGAGGGTGGAGGACTGATAACTGCAGGCGAGTCTTCCAAGTCCTCCGACATGTTGTACTCCAATGCATCCTCCTCTGATAAAGAGGAGGAGCTCATCTCGGCATCAGCATCAGATTCCCGAGATTGTAAAATTCTTTTTTCCAATGAAGGAAGAACAGCCATAGGTAAAAGATCAATGTCAACAGTAGTAGGTTTGGTGGTTTCCAAAGGTTTAAATGTAGATTGATGACTAGGGATGTTATCCTTTGTCGGAATAGGGATGGTAACTTTACGCGAAGAGGTCGTGTAAAATTTTGAAATCTTTTCTGCTGTGGAGATGCTGTTGTTTGTTTTAGAAGGAGAGTCTTTCTTCAGCTTTTTTCTGTTCGTAACAAGTTTAAAATCAGTTAAGTCCGGTGAAGCAGAAGTGTTTTCACATAACGGAGCAACAGATGGAAAGGAAGGATTCGACAGGTTGTTTATTGCAGGAGGTGTTCTTGGTATAGGGACGGACTGTTTAGAAGTAGAATCAGCAGATATATCTTGGTTGGTTTGGGTAGATGGAGCAATGGATTTTTTCACAGCAGAAACGTAACTATTTCCGGGCTTTGGTGTCTGAGATTTTATGAGTTTTCTGGCTTCTTGATACGAGGTTTGTTTTTTATTTTTGTGGATATAATTTCTTTTTCCTGCTTCCAGGCAAAACAGTTTCGGGAAATCGAAGTGTGCTCCCCCTTGCAGTTAACACACTTCTCTGTTCGGGTGCAATCAGTGCTTTCATGTCCGACTTCTGCACAACGGGCGCAAGTCAGTGTCCCGCGGCAAGAAGTTTTCTAATGTCCGAAACTTTGGCACTTGAAGCAGTGGAGTGGGTTGGGTATATATGTCCTAACAGAAGGGCGCATATATCCTGCTTTAATATTTTCAGGTAATTTGTTGGAGTCGAAAGTTAGTATCAGGTGCTTTGTATTGAGGAGTTGGCCATCTCTCCGTATCGTAATACGACGCACATGGATCACTCCTTGACTTTTTAGTTCTTCAGTAATCTTTTCTTCCGATTCACTGAGTAACTCACCACAGGAAATAACTCCCTTAGATGAGTTCAATGTGGCATGGGGTTTGACTGTAACGGGAATTGTTGACAATGATTTTAATTTTGATATCTCTTTGGCTTGCTTCGGGGATTCCACTTCGACAAGAAGGTCACCTGACCGAAGTTTTTTAGTTGATTTTACATCGCCTACGCTACCTGTAATTGCCTTTTCAACTAAGAAAGGCGATACACCATGGAAAGTTTCATTTTTGTTAGAAATTCGTGAGATTACAAAAAATGTTGTAACATTGTTGCGCTTAGAAGAAGAAGTATCGATTCGTTGCCCACTGAAGGGACCAGACTTTTTTTGCCCATACGACATTAGTAGAGTTTCAGGTCCGACGGCACCGCCCACCACGGAGCCCAACAAGGGAAGGCAGCCGCCGGCTCTGGGTATTCCCAGCCTCGGCGTTTACCTTGGTGCTAGCCGGAATCTATACGCTCAGGGTCACCTCCGGGGACAGTGACCACCCTTAACGCCAAGCCCAAGGAGTGACCCCTTCTCTTGATCCCCTTGAGCAGATCAGCCAAGTGGCTGGAATACCAGCCGATTGATACACCAGGGACCAAAATGTACTACCCGTCTAATGGGTCGCCACGCACGTCCAACACGTGGGGGTATTTTGCAGTCCATGAGAAGCAGGAAGCAAACAGAGCGGCAACAGCTTCTCATGGAGAGCTCCCTCGCCTACCCTCGAGGGAAGAAAGGAAAAGGCAAAAACTAAAGGAAGGCTAAAACTAGAAAGGAGATCAGACACTAGGGTACCTCGGGGTCGTGAAACCCGTCACATCTAAAGAAGATGTGCCCCTGAGGTGCTGATGTTAAAGGCGTAGGACTACTTGACTCGCGTGACTCTTTTCCGATTTTCGATATTTTTTGTAACTTTTGTTGTTACCCTTTATCTCTAAAATAAGACATTAGTTATATTTTCACACATGTAGTTACCAAGATGTAGAGGATCTCCCATACAACGTTTCTTGTGGAGTTTTGGCGTGCGAATCAAATTCCTTCCTGAGACCCCCAATGGGAGGAACGTAGTCTTACGTTAAAAAAACATTCTTAGTTAAATTCGTTCACTTACACATTTTGGTTTCAGCGTTGTTTTTGAAAAGAGTTCCTTTTCTCTGCTTCATGTCCCGTAGAAAAAGAATTCTATGGGACAAATGAACACAAGCGAGTTATTTACTATTCAGTTACTTGAGGGAAAAGGTCGCAGCCCCGTCGATTCATGTGTCAGCATACCAAGTACGAATCCGAGAAAAAGTCCGGGCTTGTACTGACATTAAAATAAACTCAACCTTTTTACACTTTCCGTAAACGTTGCGGCCTGCAAAAAGAAGCGAAAATAAACCCAAGCAGACGCACATTCTTATTCCAAAGTCGTCTGCAAGCGCGTGCAAAAATTTGTTCCATCTTTTCTATTCCATCCTTCCTTTTTCTACTCTTCGCGTCTAAGATGGCCTCTAGGGTGTTAGGGGATGTCCGTCCGCAGCGTTTTAAAAAACAATTTTTTTCGGACAAGACATGCTTTTTCTTCTTAAAAAAACGGGAAAAGGTATTCCGAGGTTTGGCCACTTTTTTCCTGAAAAAAAAGTGGCCAAAAAACTAAACTTAATACTGTGATGGATTTTACGGGAAGAGGCTGTCTTTTAAATAGCGCTTTTCCTCTCCCATAGATGGCACGCGCTTCGAAACTCGATGCGCCCCCTGCCGGGAACACCGGAGAAAGAGAAAAGCTGAGAGGAAGAAAAAAAATGGCGTCGACAAGCGTTCGAAAACTTATATGGAATGCAAAATAGGGGGTAAAATTGTCTGAAGAAAGATTTGTATGGGGAAGGGGCAGAATGTTTTTGTTGTGGTGGTGTTGAGATCTTTCCTTTCTTTTTTTCCTGTTTTCGAATTCGTCTGGTTTTTCATTTCTGTTTTACGACTGTCAGGGAAACTTTGTTCGGCAAGAAATTGAATAAAACGCTACAATGTGTGGATATCTCCAATGTTCTTCACTGGATCATTCGCTGTTTCTGGACTCTTATGTAAAGCAAAGAATTTTCGTTAGAATCGAATCGTTTTTTCTAGCGTTTTTTGTTCCTTCCAAAGACTGTCTCTTAGAAATGACGATTCTATGGTTATTGAGGTTAAGATATTATTTCAATGTATATATTGGCCAGGAACTATTCCCAGTTCATGAAATACTCTTTTAAGACCATAAAATCAATTATTAAACAACAATTAAGCTACTGATGTCACAAAACGTGAATTTTGTATCTCCACAAATGTGCGTTTTGGCAAAAATGTTCATAGTAGCTTGTCGAAACTCAAAATCTTATTCAAATTGACATGACTGCAGACAGAGTGTATAATTAATCGAAATAAATAAAAAGCAAATTAATTTATACTTCAGAGTGCGGTGTATTTAGCATAACGAAAGAAAACAGCCAACTTCCGGTTTCGTTTTTAGCTACCGTGTTTTATAAAAATTTATCTCCGTTTCTATTCATCGTAAAAATAAAATTCAGATTTAGAAAGCTAAATAAATGGGCTTTAAAGTAAAACCATAAAAAAATTTGCGAATTTCGACCCAAAATCGTATTTTAGACGTAGTCGGATATCTTAATTTAACACAAATTATTACATTGAAAAACGTAGAGACTCCAATTTAAATACAAGACATTTATTTGAGAATTAAAGGGAGAGTTTTACAGGTTGAAATTACTAAGCTCATTCAGAAAGAAAATACCGTTCGCGCATATCTTCCGCGCATCTGACATCACGAAGGTCGCGCATGCGTAGCTACATCCTCCAATTCGAGAACGATTTAGCCTAGCCATTTTGTTTGTTTACGTTATCGTTTGAAGTCATTATTTGTCGGTAATCATATTTAGAACAATCTATCGGCCGCCAGCTGAGAAATAAGAGCCGTTATCAAGTTTTTGAATACGAGAAATGTTCGACCTTGTGAAATTTATCGTCAGATAAGTGAAAGTCAGTCCGGACCTAGCTCCATCCGGCTTCCTTTTGTTTTCTCATCTCAAGAAATTTCTTGCCGGTTAGCAATTTGCAAGTGATGATGCGATCAAGTTAAACGTCCAGAACTGGTTCTGGTCGCAGGCGGTCGAATTCTACGAATCGGGTATGTTGCAATTAGTGCCAAGGTATGACACATGCCTAAATTCTCATGGTGAATATGTCGAAAAGTAGTTTAAGGTGTGTAGATTTTTCTGTAATAAAATACAAATGAAAATAAATTACTAATCTTTTTTAATACCCAAACGGTACTTACTTTCTGGATGAGCTTTGTATACACAAAAGAAAGATACTGAATGCAGTTTAATAATTGACATGAAGATATTGTAACAAAAGTTCTTTGTGGGTGTACGTGAATGCAATCCCATAAGCAGGATTAAAAAAATAAAGCTCTTTATTTTACAAATATTCCCAAGCAAAGAAACGTAGCACAAGTATTAACACAGCACTAGTAAAAATTCACAACAGAGACTACCAGTAAATCTCAACACAATGCTCAAAGGTTTCTTGTTAACTCACCAGCTTGCTTGCAGGTCAAATTCCAACGGACCTCTTCTTGTCTCGAGAGCTTGCCTTTATACTTTTAAACAGGAAGTGACTTCATTATGTAGGAAGTGACGTAATCTCTAGAAAGTTCATGAAACCAGTAGAAATAGGTGGAAAGCTCGAGGTCCTTCTAGAAGATTCCCTTTGTCGCCAAAGTCGCCACCTTTGCCGCCAAGTCGCCAAATTTGTCGCCAAGTCTAGCATCTCAGGGTAACAATATTGTTACGCTAACTAGATCATCACCGGGGGAGACGTCAATGGGGTTAAAAGTAGTTAATCGAGTTAGAGAAATTCAGAACGAAAAGATAGATGGGATACAGTTACCATTGTTATTGGCGTTGGGCGACATAACTGCGCATTGGCGCTGTGCGGTGAAACTTACATCACGAAAAAGAGGGAATGAGAGACAGAGTTCCCAGTCTGCAATGTCCATTGCGTGCTCCTCGGTTTTGTGAAGAAAAAGAGGGCGCTGATCATGACGTATCACGAACAGGACTTGTGGTGCCATCTATCGAATGAGTGATAATCTAGTTTCATAATTCCTATTTATACTGTGATTAAATTGTGCTTACTGGTAAAATCCTACATATAAGCAAACAAAAAAAATTAAATAAAAGTAAAGATTTGAAAAAAATGGGCATGAAATGTACAATAACAACAAAAAAGAGAGAAAAAAACTAATTAAATAAAGTAGTCCACGAAAACAAATATTCGAATGTTAAAGCACAAGTGCGTCTGTACTTGATTGTTCCTTCTAACAGAAAGTGAAAGTTCCTCTGCGTGGAAGGGGAGAATAGTTCAGGTGCGTTGTGACTTCGACGAAGAGGACGCATCGAATTCCCAATGTCGGCTTCCAGACAATAGAAAAAGTTTGAAGTGGTATACTTCCTTCACTCACTTTGGGGTGAAAATAAACAAAACATCGCCGTATTCACAAGGATTATTTTAGCATGTTCTTTTACATAGAATTACAGGATGTTTCAAAAATTCGAGTCAACTTGAAACATCAATTACACGCAAACGAATCATGACAGAAATACGCCGTTTGGGCAGAAAAGATGCACATAACTCGATTTGTTTTTGGCGCAAAACCAGAATTTCTCGGTCACACAGCTTCCGATTTATGTCACCAGATGGTTCTGCGTTTTATGGAGCGATGCGTTACCTAGGACAAGCAATTTGCTGGCTTACAAATATTCATTATACCGTCCTTTTTCCAGGAGCTTAGGTACCAGACAAAGTAGCACACAGGGATCCACGCCTGACAGCTAAGATCGTGAATGGAGCATGGTAAATTGAATATTCGCAAAATGTTATTCTGACCAATTTCGTATCCTCTTGAGCCTGTTTGAAGGAAACCAAAGCGCGACGCTATTCGATTCTCCTCTCTGTTTTAGTCAACTATACATCCCCACCGGCGGGGAACCACGAGTGCGTGGATGAGAAGTCGCCGGATAAGTAAGAGGGTTCTCGCTTCCTTGGTGGGCATAGAAATGTTATGGGTTGAGTTGCCCCACTTCGATGACGCAACGTACCTCCTTCGGGAGGGGTTGGGCTGTGGCCGGAAATGGTAATTAGCACTCAGTATTCGAGCTATGTGGTGGCCATTCTTCAATTGAACCCGGATAGTTCGACAGGGCGGGAGCAACTTATATTACGGTTACTCAACCAGACACCGCCACTAACCGCCTTAGACCAGAATTGTCTTGTCATACGTAGAAATCTACCAGAGAAAATCACAAAGCTCTGCCACCTGCTACAATCAGAGTCTCGCTTTTATTTGAGGATACCTTATACAACCTCTCTGGCAACAAACTAAATTTCGGTCACCTCGAAAATCAAGAATATGTAACGACTTTATGTACAATCCTCAACAATTTGTATCCCCTTATCCCCCCTAAATACCCAATTAATGTCACAGGCTGAAGGAGACCGCATCCGTTTCCCCTCTCCTCCAAAGGAGGAACGTAAAAGGCGCGGTATGATGGAAAGTCGGCCAATCTTCTGTTTCTCTGCAAATGTGATTCCAAACCTTAAGGCACAAGCAAACCAACACTTCAAAGAAAGCCAGACCCATTTTATTCAAATTAATACAAACTAAATTTCGGTCATCTCCAAACTGAAGTATAAGTAACGACTTTATTTATAATTCCCAACAATTTTTATCCACTTATCCCCTCTAAATACCCAATTAATGTCACAGGCCGAAGAAGACCGCATCCGTTTTCCCTCTTCTCCAAAGGAGGAACATAAAAGTCGCGGTATGATGGGAAGTCGGCGAATCTTCTGTAAATGTGATTCTTAACTTAAGGCACAAGCAAACTAACACTTCAAAGAAAAGCCAGACCCATTTAATTCAAATTAATACAAACCAAATTTCGGTCATCTCCAAACTGAAGTATAAATAACGACTTTATTTATAATTCCCAACAATTTTTATCCACTTATCCCCTCTAAATACCCAATTAATGTCACAGGCCGAAGAAGACCGCATCCGTTTCCTCTCTCCTCCAAAGGAGGAACATAAAAGGCGCGGGATGATGGAAAGTCGGCGAATCCTCTTCTCAGACGGACAGTCATTTATACCGATAAACAAGGGCAAGAGAAAGGGTTTCCCTCGGAAATCCCGACCGCCATGTTCCCTAATCCCTAATCAATGGGGCCGAATGACAGAGAGCATTTATCAAAGACAACCGTCGGATAGCGCCGCCGGCTATAGATCATTTTAAATCGCGTTAAACTCTCTTTCATGCCTCTCGCTCGCTAATTAGGCCCCACCGTTTATACCTCATTAATGACAGTGGCCCACCGTCTTGAAAAGTTAACGGCTTGTTTATGGAAATTGGAAGAGGCCCGGTAAATGTACCGAACACGTCCCTAATCTGGGTGATTTTTATGAATTTTGCCTCCCGTGTCGCGTCGGCTTAGGCGCCGTGACAAATACTCGCTACTCGCGATCAATTATTGAGAGAGAGAGGACTAGGACCAGCGTCCTCTCTGGGAAACAATTTCTGCGAGGGAAGTAGTAAAATACCTTGGGAGATTAGCTCGCAGCTTTGCGTTTAAGTAGAGTTTAACGATCGTGAAAAAAGGACGCAAAAATTGGAATCCTTAAAAAATTTATGAGACAGCTTGGGTAACCGAGTATAAACAACCAAATTGGATTTTGTGTTTGTTTGTTTGTTTGATTGTTTTGTGGCACAAGAGCCATGGATTTTGTGTAGCAAGATGTTGGGATAAAATAGAAGATGAAACAAATAAGCAGCAGAACATATCATTAACTGTCTTAAGCTATGCGAAGAACTCCCATTTCTTATGGAAGCTGAGGTCTATCTTAAACCTTTCTAAAACAGTGGGAAGCTGGCTTGCCACCAAAATCGCCAATTTTAAAAAAGGACTGCCGATGTGTACCGCTTGTGATTCACATCTATTATATAATTAAATGGCTTCTTCTCTGCTGTACATAAAATATAGCAGAGAAAGTGTCATCTAATTGGACAGAAGGTTCGAATTTCAATCGTGAGTCGTAGTAGAGAACGTGTTAAAAATGATCATGGTTAGCTAATTTACCACCTCTGATGGGATCTGTTGTCTCTTAATGACTTCAGAAGCAGGAAGTATTAATTAAAATTTTAACCTCGTAATGTTATTAACCAAATTATTTATCAATTAATAATTACTAATATTGAGATGTAATGTGTACCTACACCTGAGGATATAGCAGAGAAGAGGTCATCTATTCATATAGATATTCCGAAACTCAATTGTGAGTCGTAGCAGAGAACGTGTTAAAAATTATCATGGTTAGCTAATTTACCACCTTTGATAGGATCTGTTGTCTCTTAATGACTTCAGAAACAACAGAAGATATTAATAAACATTTTAACCGCATAATTTTGTTGTTAACCATCAAATTATTTATTAATTAAAAATTACTATTATTGAGATGTAATGTACACCTAATGCTGTAAAGAAAGTTAGCGTCAGTTTTCGCCAAATTTCTCGATGAAATAAAACCCTAGATGCATCAATTCCTTGTCTCAAAACCATAAAGAAGTATCTTGATTTGTTAATTAATAATTAATTAATCAAATTGGTTTTATGTAATAAGGTGAATTAAATCCCTGTCTGAAATCAATATCAATTTCAGAAATATTGTCATATATCATTGTTAGAAAAAAAAAAAATATGTCATTTAACCCTTTCGGCACTAATGGGCATATACGTCCCGGAGATTGGACTTTATTCCCTATTGGTCAACAAATCTCACTTTTGCATGGATTTTTATGTTTCCAGTATTCTTAAGGAATTAGGGAGTGAGTGAGTTATTGTTTTATGGCACAAGGGCCCCAAATGGACCATGCTGCGCCAATCAATGTGTAATGATGAAAGATGTATTTATGAAGTTAAAAATGTACCATAAGATGGTTGCAAAAAAGGAAAAAACAATGAAAATTTCGAATTATATTACTTTCATGAAGCCAATTTCAAAAACAAAGGAGAACAAATTAAAATGAGGGGGATCGCCCAAAAGCTCATGCAGTTGAGGATGGGCTTTACCAAACCATTTGATTCTACAATTATTAAAAATTTCACATTCAGATAAAATATGTCGGACCGTATAATTTGCATTACAAGTCTGACAAGTTGGAGTTGGTTCCGAGTGAAGTAAATTTTGATGTTTAAAATACGTATGTCCAATGCGAAGTCGAACTAATTTTACATTAATGTTTCTATTAAAATTAGATGCTTTAAAGCCTCCAACAGATGGTTGAATAAAATGAAGTTTGTTTGTCTGTGCGTCCCAGATTTCCTGCCAAGATCTGCGAATCTTGGACTTCAAAATTCTGTCAACATCTGGAAGTGGAACATATGGCCAAGAAATTCGTCTGGCTTCCCTAGCGGCGCTACCCGCTTTCTCATTTCCAATTATTCCGATGCATCCTGGGATAAGGAATTAGGGAATAAAATTATAATTAAAGAAATATTGGAACACTCTTAGGTTGCAAATGGCGAACTTGTGTTTTTGTTGTCTTAGTAACAAGATTATTGTTGCGAAACTGTAAAGTTCTTTCTCTGACATACTAATATTATAGCAGGAAAGAGTTCTACAGATGTTTTATTGGAATAGTCGCAGTCGACTATACGATTGGGACATATTGTCACAGGAGATTTCCAGGAAACGGGAAAAGGGAAAAACTTTAAACTCATGTCATACTCCTTTCAGTATGTCAACATTAAATTTAACTATTTTTCATAGTTAAATTTTAATCATGCGAAAGTCGAGTCGAAGGGATTAAAGGGCTAAGCCAAACCAAATTTGGACTTATCTATGTCAATTTTAAAATTTTGGGGCTTTGAAAAATCAGATTTAAAACGAAGCATTTTTGTTTAAATAATGTAGCACAAAATGGTCTTAAACTATTTGAAATTTCTTAAAACAAAATGTTTTCACACTTTTTAAAATCTGAACCAAAGAGTTCATAAACTTACGCATGCTCCAGAATTTTCCCCGAAGAAATTAATGTAAAAAACGACTCTACATGCTGCTAACAATCTTGAACTACAAACAACGTTAACAGTTCAGTTTAGCAACTGTCAACCTTCTGAAACTTGAAAACAATCTTTATCGTTGAGACATTCATTATCCAACTGATGAACTTGCTTTTTCTTAATTTAGTTAATCTCACTTTGGGCGGTTAATTGACGGATGAGCAAAGTGCACGAGACAAAATCCCAAAGAATAGGTCAAAGAGCAGTTCCTGTTTTTCAAGCACATGGGACATTTTAGCCCTAGAAAACTAAACATTCGTCTAATAGACTACCGACCTCTGCCAGTTTTGTGAATTTCAGATGTTCACGTTGCGCTCACACCACATCACTCACAGTACCTTCACAACTAGTAGAATGAGTTTCTGTTTTTTCAAGGACATGGGACACTTTAACCCTAGAGAACTAAACATTCGTCTAATAGACTACCGAAACCTGCCAGTTTTGTGAATTTCAGATGTTCTCGTTGCGCTCACACAACATCACTCACAGTACCTTCACAACAAGTAGAATGAGTTCCTGTTTTTTCTAGGACATGGGACACTTCAACATTATATAACTAAATATTCGACCAGTAGACTACCGACCTCTGCCAGTTTTGTTAATTTTAGATGTTCTCGTTGCGCTCACACCACATCACCCCCTCAGGGGTTGACCTTCTTTAGGTGGGTGCGGGTGTCCCAATCCCGAGGTACCCAGGGATCTTTTCTTCTTTCTTTCATCTTTTCTAATTTCCTTTTCCTCATGTCAAGACCACAGATATTTTGTTTTCATAAATTTTCTGATTTAATGATTTTCCTAGTTTTTTGGCACTTTTATCATTTTGTTGTTTTCTGCATTCGTTTGTTTTTTAATCCTACGTCATTTATGTTGATATTTTTTTTTCGTTGATTATGCTTTCTGTTTTTTTCCCTCGATGGCAAGCGAGGGGGCTCTCCATGAGATGCTGTGTCCACTTGGTGTGCTTCTCATGGACAGTCACAAACCCCACGTGTTTGCCGTGCGTGGCGACCCTTTGGACGGGTGGTACACTGCTGGTCCCCGGTGTATCAATTCGGCTGGTAGCTAGCCACCTGAGTGGTTAGTTTGCTAGGGATCAAGCGAAGGGGTCACTCCTTGGGCTTGGCGTTAAGGGTGGTCACTGTCCCCGGGGGTGACTCCCAGCGTATAGGTTCCGGCTAGCACTAAGGTGGATGCCGAGGCTGGATGTGTCCAGAGCCGGTAATTGCCTTCCCTGGTTGGGTGCCGTCGGGCCCGAATCGTTTCTAATATCATATGGGTCTCTTTAATCACGTTGTACCGACTTTGACTATTGATGAACTAGCTTCTTACACTCGTTTTCTAATCATTTCATTTGAAAATAATAAATTGCAAAATAAGTCTCCGTTCCTGATCGATAAAGCTCTTAAGAGTATAGGTGGTGAACTGAAATCTGTTAAAAGGTTACGATCTGGTGATCTGCTAATTGAAACTGTCTCCTCTTTGCAAACTAAATCTTTTCTACTAGCTAAGACTTTTCTCGATCTTCCCGTCAGTGTTACACCTCATAAAACATTAAATACTTGTAGGGGAGTAATATCTGAAAGTGAATTACTGGGCACTTCCGAGGGCGAAATTCTAGAGGGTTTTTCTACACAAGGAGTAACTCACGTCCGACGTATCAAAATCAAAAGAGGTAACGACACATTTGATACTAAACACTTAATTCTTACATTCCGTACAACCATCCTTCCTGCCACTATTAAGGCTGGATATCTGAATTGTAAGGTTCGACCATATATCCCAAGTCCTCTGCGTTGTTTTAAGTGTCAGAGGTTTGGGCACTCAAAAACTAGTTGCCGATCCACTACTACCAATTGTGCACGCTGTTCCGAGTCCGGTCACGAAGATGCATCATGTACTAATCCTGAATTGTGTTATAACTGTAAGGGAAATCACTCAGCGTCTTCAAAGAATTGTCCAAAATGGACTGAAGAAAAACAAATCCAGTCTGTTCGAGTCCTTCAAAGGAAATCCTACCAAGAGGCCAGAAAAGTTATAGAAGCCCGTACACCTGCTTTCAAACTCTGCATTGTATTCTTCAGCAGTTAAAACTCCCAATCAAATCAATTCACAACAACCAGTTCTGGCTAAACATAAGGTTTCTGGAGTTTCTTCAGTTATAAATCCCCCTGATGGAAATGACCAAACTATTACTGTCAAGATGAGTGAGTATCTTGCTCTACTGGAAATCAAAAAGTCGTGGGAAGAATCTTCATCTCCTCCTGCACCTAAAAAATCAAAACGAAAGAATAATGTTAAGAAAGACAAGAATAATGCACAGTATTTAAAAGATTCTCCTGTCGGAGGTAATAAAGAAGTAAATAAAACCGATGATAAGGATCAGTTCATTGATTTTAATATCCATCCATCTGACGACTCTTTAAGTGGTATGGATCAAGATCAAGATGACTCAGATTTTAAAAATAAATCTTCCAAGAAGTATACGTCAAAGTTCTTTAAGAAACCTACATAAGTCATCCGGGGTTTTCCTTTTTAATTTTTTTATTCTTTTTCAACTTAATGTCTTTTTGCATTTCCTGGAACTGTCGCGGTTACAGGTCTAGAATTGATGACATCAAGTCAATGATTAATAAGTACCAACCCGTTTGCATTGGTCTTCAAGAAACTTTCTTAAAATCAACAGTGTCTACCAAAGTACGTGACTATAATTGTACCCGGAAAGATGTTGCTACAGAGATCAGTTCTTCGGGTGGTGTTTGCATATTAACATCGAACCTTTACCCTAGTAATACTCTCTCGCTACACACGTCCTTACAAGCGGTGGCTGTACAAGTCCATTTCAAATCTCTTCTTACAGTCTGTAATATCTACCTCCCGCCACATGACACCGTCAGTCAATACGATCTCAATCAGTTAATGAATCAGCTTCCAGAGCCATTTATATTGATTGGAGATTTTAATGGACATAGTACGCTGTGGGGCAATAATGACACCAATTCTCGAGGACGACAGATTGAACAGTTAATATCCGACCATTGTCTCTGTCTCCTTAATAAAGACCAGACAACATATTTCAATGAGCCGAGTCGTACTTTCCACTCCCTTGATTTGGCGATTTGTTCTCCTTCTCTATACCCGTTGTTGAGTTTTGATGTTGAAAGTGACCTTTGTGGCAGCGATCACTTTCCATTGCTTCTTTCATACGCTGAAAATAGTGTTTGTGTGACTGAATGTCCACGTAGTTACATTTTTCAGCGCGCGGATTGGGGCAAATTTTCGGTATTGGCAGAGATCACTGATACAATGGTGCAAACTGCAAGTATCAACGATGCTGTTCAAATTGTTACGGAATCGATCCTCCGTGCCGCTGACGCTTCAATCCCGAAAAGTTCTTCAAGACCCCGCCGACTTCGAAAGCCATGGTGGAATGACGCCTGCCGAGATGCGTATAAAAGGCAGAAAAAATTATGGGATAGATTCCGCCGATACCCTACAACGGCAAATCTTATTGCCTTCAAAGGGGCTAAGTCATTTGCTCGCCGAGTTCGACGTCAGAGCCAAAGGGAATCATTTATACGTTACGTATCTTCCATCACTTCAATCACATCTAGTAAAGAGTTATGGAGAAAAGTCAAAGCAGTCAATGGTCTCTATCAAGATTTTACTTTGCCGATATTGAGGATTGGTACTACAGTTTTCTCTTCACCAGAGCATATTGCTCATGTTCTTGGTCATTCATTTGCCAAAGTATCTAGCTCTGATTCTTACTCGTCTGCTTTCAAAGTGATTAGAGATCGAGCTGAAAGAACGCCTATATTTTTTTATAGTGAGCAACATTGTTCATATAATTGTGATTTTAAAATGTTTGAGTTGAAGAAGGCTCTATCTCAGTGTCGAAATACTTCTCCTGGACCAGATGGTATTGCATATTGCATGATTAATCATTTAAATGACGATTCCCTCTTTAATATTCTTCAGTTGTTCAACCGTATTTGGAAGGAGGGAATATATCCTACAAAGTGGCGAGAAGCTATTGTAACCCCAATTCTGAAACCCGGAAAGGATAGTGCGGACCCTATGAGTTACCGCCCAATTGCCCTTACAAGTTGTTTATCTAAAACTCTCGAACGGATGGTAAATGCCAGATTGGTATATGTTTTAGAGACTAGCAATTTTCTCCCAATTCAACAGAGTGGATTCCGTAAAAAGCGCTCCACTATAGATAATGCTGTTTATCTGGAGACTCAAGTCCGCAATGCATTCCTTAGAAGAACTCATTTGGTCTCGG
>BGPR01023997.1:0-23693 GCA_013235015.1 Araneus ventricosus | reverse complement strand
TCTAAGGAGCTATCCTTCCAGCCTAAGAGAGATATTGGCAGTTAAGAATATTCTTTACGACCATCGTTATGACGAAAACCGTAAATGATTATTGTTCGAATACCATACTGCTTTATGTAAGATGCAGTCGTAAGAACGACAATAATTTTGGTTAAGATATTAGGAATGTAAAGCCTCTGAAGAGTTATACACGAGAATATGTGTAACGAAAACTGAAGGAGGTCATAACTGCGAGAAGGAAAGCTAAATGTTAAAAAATACTGTATAAAAATACAAGGAATTGAACCAGCAATGATTACTGTGTTTGCTATTGAATACACTGGCAGCATAAATACTAGAGTGGATCAAAAAACACATTTCATGGAATACGATACTGTGAAGTGCCTGCGGAAAAGCTGTTACCTTGTACCCATAGTTAACCGTATTTTTTTAGATGTGGGATCAAAGCGTGGAGATGCCGAAAACTGTTTGACCTCAACATGGCAGGCAACATTGATACAGGTAAATCAATAAACCTCTAATACATGAGTCTTATCAACAAAAAAAATCGAAGGGAGGCTGTCTCTGCGAAACGGCCGCTGGGATTGAGGGGCGTAGACTTACTTACTTTACTCAACTGTGACTTTCTGTGACTAAAGTACCTGTATGTGACTATTAACTCTATAGTCTATAGTGACTATTAATCTAGTGTGAATATGTGACTCTACCTATGTAAAATTCTTCGTGAATTTCACCAACATTGCAACTCGATTGTGGATAAACAGAATTCCAAATTCAAAAATTCTTTTTGCAATCTTTAATGTCTACCTTTTTCTGTTAAATGAAATTAAAACCAACTATCAATGTTATTTGGTTGCGGGGCTATAAGCGTTTAACTTTAACGCGAAAAGCGTCACAATTTTTTTCCTTTCCCGACACCCCAATAGGCCACTATGGAGAGACGTAAGTCTACGTCAAAAGCGCGTAAAATATAAGGCGCATGTGTTTACAGATGCTTCGTGTGGCTAAAAGGTAAAGTTTTCAGGACTATTTTGCTGATGTTAAGAGATTAAATCTTATTGACAATAATGATCGTACCTAACAAAAATAGATTAAATATTGAAAATGTGCAGATCGTTTATATTGACCTTCTAAATCGATCCTAATAAACACAAAATTCTCTATAATGACTAAGAATCTAAAATTACAATTTATGTCTATGTGACGTCAATAGATAGAATAGACCCAAATAAAAGGTAGCACAACAATTTGCAACATTTTTAATAACCATTCAATAGCATGGGTAATAATAACTGCGTTTCAGAGAAGAATTTTATAATACCAATAAAATAATGGAGTAGCAAATACTATATGGAAAGACTAATCCAACCAGCATTAAATGAGGATAAAATTGGAATTCAAAAGCTTCTTTTGGGTTCCACTGAATTGCCGACAAGCCGCACATGAAGCATGTTGATAAATTTTTCATTTCACTGAAGATTGACAAAGTGTTTACATTAAATTTAATATTTCACATAATATGAAACGCATCGGAATAAAATCAGTAAACCAGCAGTCATTATAATTTTTTATCAATAGACGCTAGATACATGGGTCAGAGGAGGGTAAAAATGACCTAAATTAGATTGGTGAATTTAGGTAGCTGCAGTTAACCCTGTGACTGCCGAATTTCCTTTAATTACTATTTAGATGCAACGTTTGAAAACGTGTTCCAATACCGGTGCACTAAGTGCATTGTTATCTACAAACAAGAATTTATTAGTACAATATTATTCAACGTTTTAAAAGTAAAAAGTAAACTCATTAGCTTGCAAAAATAGCAGGATACAGCAGAAAATAAACTAACTTCCAACTTACAGAAATCACGGAATAAGCAATAAGAGGGTTTATTATTCACTACATGATTTTTCCAGGGTCAAAATGTAAGTGTTTTCTGGAATTTTTTATTCCTTGTCCTTCATATTTAAATAATCCATTTCATTATTATACAGGGTGGTTATAAATTATTGAACCAATTTCAAAAATTCATGAAATAAACTAAATGTTTTAGCTACTTTTTTTTAATGAGGGCACATTTTAAAAAGTTTTTTCAGATAGGTAAAATGCCGTTACTATGGTCCAGGGGATCGTAAATTACTGGACATCTCCAATTTTTGAGAGTCATTATCTGCCAAACTATTAAAGCTAGAAGAAAAAAATAACAGCATTTATTTGTAGGGAATTTGGCGGTTTTAAATTTGTTAGTTCATATGTACTGTGAAAACTGAATAGTTTTCGAGATATTCAAGAAAAACTAAAAAAGGAAACGTGAAAACGCGTATCAGCTTCTGCAGATCGGTAGCCATTGTATATGGAAATCTCTCACTGTAGCAAATTTAGAACGCAGCAATGGTACTCCACCTATCTGTAAAGAAGCTTTTTTATTTGCTCTCTCATTTAAGAAAATCGTAGTTTTAACATTATTAGTTTTATTTTTATTAATTTTTGAAATTGGTTGAACCCATTTCCATACGAAATGGCTACCGATCTGCAGAAGCCGATGCGGATTTCAGGTTTCCTTTTTCAGTTTTTCTGGAATATCTCGAAAACTATTCAGTTTTCACAGAACCTGTGAAATAAATTACAGATTGTCGAATTCCCTACAAATACATGCTTTTAGTTTTCTTCTAGCTTTAACAGTTTCGCTGATAATGGCGCTCAAAAATTGGAGATGCCTAATAATTTACGACCCCACCCCCTAGACCGCAGTAACGACAAGTTACCTATCTGAAAAAAAACTTTTTAAAATGTACTCTCATTTAGAAAAAAACGTAGTTAAAATATTATTAGATTTTTAAATTAATTTTTGAGATGGGTCCAATAATTTATGACCACTCTGTATAATTATATTTTGCAAGCGTAAATAGAACTACTCAGCATTACAATACTAAAAATTATAAATAAAATAGTTTAAACTGTGCTTTCCTTTAGAATCCCAATTGCACTCTTACGAAGGAGAAAAATCAATAAATATTTAAAATGAATATTTTCTGTAGATATGTATGAGATGACCCTTAATGGAATATTTTTGTAAAAAGATAATCTTCTTTTCCAATCATTTATAATTCAGCAATCGAGAAAGTTTTTAAAAATGTTTCTGATTTTATTCAAACCAACTCATTTATGAAATAGAAAAATTGAATTCATTTTAATCGATACGTAGGGAAGAATAAAGAAATTCAAACCATCGACTTTTGTCAAAGAAAGCTGCATCAATAAAGATATGCCTTTTCTACTCATGATCTATATTTTACTAGACGTCAAATTTCAACGAATATCAGATAAACTATCAAGTGTATCCATGATCATTATAGTACAAACTGCTATAGATTTTTATTCGTAGATTGCAATAGATTTCTAGTACTTATTATTTTCTAGTACTAAATTGATTAAACGAGCAAAGAAATCATAGATAATATCAGAAATCCTGGAAATCATGCTCAAATATGCAATAAGAGAGCTCTTTTATTTACAAATATTTGTCTACGCATTAATAGAAGGTAACTTTGCAAGCTAACTGATATATAAACTTTATTTAATGGTTTATTGACTGCAAGTAAATTTATATGTTTTGAGAACGAGATAGTTTTTCATAGTTAAAGAGTTCATTCAAATGAAAAAATAAGTTGAAAATAAAGGCATTTACGATCGTAATGATAAGTTTCCATATGAAATTTGGGTTCAGATTTAGATACAGATCTGAGTAAATTCGAAATGTTGTCTTTATGTGCAATAAAAATGTTGAATAAGTGGATAATTTTTTTTAACTTGATCGTGCTTTATCATATGTGAAGGACAATATACATATTATTTCTTAGTTTCTCAGTCAAAGATAGTTTTTAATGTATGCCTTTTCTGAAAGAACACAGCAAGTTAGGTAGGATAAGTTCCGTATTAGATTTTTTTGTTATAATATATACGTGAAATAAAAAGAAAAAGGCTTTATATGCAGAGAGAAAAAATAATAAAGATTGAACAAATTGTTTTAATCAAATGAAAAGTAACCAATGAATATTATGTGGCTTGCTCTAACAAAATATCTACGTAATTTTCACTAGAAAATGATCAATATTACTAATGAGTTTTGAAAGTTTATAAGAAATTAGTTTATTACTTAGGATTCCGGCTTATAAAGATCTTGAAAGGTCTTCTTTAATGAAGACTTCTGGATGATAAGTCTTATAATGATGACTTCTCAGGTTACTTTGAAAGAGCGAAGAGGATACTAGAACTCTGCGTCATTAGATGCGGAAATATATTTTTCTTTTCAATGTTTTTTTTTGAAGCTTTAAATTTCTCCAGAAAGCTCGGAAGCTGTACTTTCAAAATAATTAATCATATGGATTAATTATATGGATCATATGGAAGTCTGTCTAGGTTGCTATAAAGGTATTCTTATATCTTTAGTGCGTGAAATTTTGCGGCTGCTTAAGTCATAGAATCAGATGATTTTGAGATCTTAAGAGAAATAAAATTTAATTAATCATGGCGAAAGATCTTCACTTTATAAGTTTTAAAAGTTAGCAAATTAATGTAAACTGATTTTTCTAATCTTATTAATAAAGCAGTGGGCACGACGGATATTCAGATGAACAACAGTAAATTGTTGTTAGTCGGTTCATTTACAGAACCCCTGAGGCAGATTGAAACTTCAAAAGCAGAAGTGACTTATTTTCGCTACCGAAAAACACATACGTGAACTTTACTTAATGAAAAATAATAGAAAAAATGAAAACATGTTCTAAACAAATTGATTTTTAATGTTTAACATAAACACAGGAACGTTGAATAAAGATTAAAATGCCAATAATATATTATGTCTACTGCAACGATGAGCTATGTTTTTTGAAATATAAACTGAGTTAACTGATTTTTTTTAATTTTGAAACTGAAAAAAATAAAAATATTTTATACATTTTATTTGGCTCAATGATACAGAATTAACTAAATAAAGAGCATTACTTTTTCACAATATCCACTGTCTTTCTGCTTGAAGGTAATATATTAGAATTTTTTTAAAAACCATATATCAGAAAGTGCTATACCTCGGCCACTTTTTTTCACTTGGAAAAAAAATTGTCAAAATCAAGTCTAAAACCGAAATTTTGAAATGCTTTAGGAACATCAGAAAATCAGCTTTTAATCCATATTAGTTTTTCTCCTACTTATCACATAATAATATATAGGAATATAAAATTTTTAAATAAATCTTGCAGTTTAGGCCCAGTTACATCACTAGGTTGTACCTTGGCCACCCTGTGATGTACCTTGGCCACCCTGTGATGTACCTTGGCCAGGGCAATAAAATGTGACCTTTACACGAGTTAATTTGGTACGAAACTTAATTTTTAAAAATCATTGTACAACATTTAGGTGATGAATGAATCATTTCAGAACTGAAAAAGGATGTTGTTTTTTTAAACATGTAGCTAATTAGTTAGAAACATTTGTTTGCGCAAAAGCATGTTATATATTAATAACTTTAAAATTATTCGGACTAGGAAACAAATTGCTCGTCTAAAGAAGAGAAAATTATAAAAGGAAAATCACAGTTTAACATTTTGCCGCCTTTGGCGACCAGCTTACTTGCTGGAAAAATTGTTCTATTTTAATTAGTTGAACCCGTCATGCATATTTCGTATTAATGGTTCCGTTAACAAAAAAAGTCACTTCACGATTTATTAAATATCTTTAGGGGATTATATTTACTGCTTTCTAAAAAACTGATGCATAAAAATGAAGTAAAATTCATTACGGTATTACAAAAGGATATGAAAAAATAAGCAAAATCATCATTCCTTATCTTTCAACAATGGAAGAGAAACACACAATTAAATATTTGTATAAACAATGAAGATGAGTTGATTGAAACAACCAAAAGTATTGTTGTAAATTATACATAAAAATATATTTTAAAAATTGCTAAAATTAGAAAACAATCGGACATCAATTTCATTGACATAATTGGACAGATAATGTTTAAATTTTGAGGTGCTGTTAGAATTAATTTTGCGCTATAACATTTTTTTAACCACTTAACTGAATAGTTTTCTTTGCTATCTAATAAGATGACCCCTCCTGTTCTGGAAAGGGGCTGTCGTTTTCATTCATCTAAGAAGGCATAGGATACTTAAGATGTTTATGGATCCTACATATTTTTTGTGTCAAATTATAAAGCTAATTAATGATTCAATTTTAGTTTATAAGACTAAAATTTCGATAATTCGATGCACGAGTATTCTCGGGCCGGTAAGTTAAGCGGTTAAAGTTATCGCAAACAAATGCAAAATTTTGCTCAGTTTTTGATTAAATGAAATTCGTACCACGGCGAACATTCACACCCTTCAAAGAATATTTGTGCCAAATTTTGCAGCTCTAGATCCAGCGGTCTGCTCTGTAGAGCGCCAACACACACAGAGAAACACATACACACACATTCTCCTCTATTTATTAGTAGAGATAGCTTCTTTAATAAATTTTAAAAAAATTATCCTAACTAGGAATAAACTAAACTAATAAATGTTATAATTACAAAATGAAACCGAAATTTGTATTAGCCTCGGCGATAAATTAACGGCGCAGGAAAAACCATAACATTATCTGAGCCATTTATATTGAAAACATATTCAAAATCTGACTATGCAAATACATTTTCCTTCTGTGTTAGGAATTTCACAACGACTTCTTCATCCAGCAGGTCCTTAACAATCCCGGTTACTGTTTTGTGTGCTTATTTACGACAAATTTATCTAAAACCTACTTTTTGATGCTGATATACCACTCTATTATACTATTAAGAGGTGGCCAAGGTACAGTACCATGCACTTGGCCGAGGTACAGCACCTTCTCTCATATTATTTAATTTAATCTCAGGTAATTATTTATCCTTTTATTGATAAAAAAATCCCTTCAATGTATGCGTAAGTTATGGAGTTAAAAGTGGAACAGGTGAAAAATAAAAACAAATATTATTCCTGAAGACAAGAAGAAAATTCAGCACATCCAGAAGCTTTCTCCAGCAACCAAAAAATTGTTTCATTTTAGTGGAAAAATAATAACCTGAAATGATCACTTGCAAGGCGACAGTGTTGCCACTCCAAATTAAACATTTTGGGAAAGGGAAACGGAAATTTGTCTACACTCTCCTTTTGATATATCGGTAATAGGCCGAGGTACAACCCTGGCCAAGGTACAGCATCTTCCCATACTTTTTAAGTTCTATCATCAGACAAAAACTTTTTTTATATATTTTTAATGTCTTCGGTTTGTTAAGGAAAGGGTGAAATTTCATCTGCAGGCTGAAGAATTCCTTGTGTCATTTTCATGATTTACGTTGTGGTTCATTATTTCTTAAATGCATCTAGAACCGATTGGCTACCTCATTTTCTTGAAATGCCAGAAAGGAATGTATATGTATAATTGTAGTGGAAAGATTTAATGAAATTTTTTACTCAAAAGGTTAACCTCCTCAATAGCATTTTAATGGATAACTACTCTGTGAATGTCTCAGAATAAAACAGGAAACCAAATTTTTATCAGTAAACTATTACCTTCCACCTATCTTGATTAGAAGGAAAGCAGCATAAACTTGTTACCACAATATACGTCGATATTTCTACAGCTCCTACAAAGAAATTCGACACACAGAATCATGAATTCACGTTGAAGATCACTGCGTTATGCTGACAGAGATAAGATCAAGCATGTTTCTCCAATATATTTATTAACTAGAACCTTCTAAGGATAAGAATGCATAATACACTATGTTTTAGGCAATATCGGTTGATTTTTTTAAATTGATTGAGGTTGAGCGGGAAACACTGAACTTACGGATGGAAGGCAGATCCAAAGTAACTATTTTCTGTCTAGTGCGGTAACAATCATATTCTACTACTAAAAGCTAGAGTAAGACTTCAATTTAAACAATACTTTTCGATACCTGTAATCACATATTATCTTGCCATTCGTTTGTAGACAAAATGCAAGAAAAATAGCTATGCCGCGCTGGAGCTCTTCAGTTACTTGACGATTGCTTTAGGGCGACAATTCAGATACGAGTGAAAATGTCAATGATTCCAAGATGCAAAAATAACACTATAAGTGACAGTGATATTGGAGATGAGTTAATGGTCTATTTTAGATTGGTGAAAGGAAACTTACACTGAATCAGGAGAACTATCTTCTGTCTAGTGCGGTAACAGTCATATTCTACTACTAAAAGCTAGAGTAAGACTTCAATTTACACAATACTTTTTTTTCGATTCCTGCAACCACATATATTATCTTGCCATCGTTTGTAGACAAAATGCAACAAAAATAAATGTGCCTCTGAAGCTCTTCAGTTAGTTACTTGACGATTGCGTTAGGGTGACAATTCAGAAACTTCAGATATGGGTGACAATGTCAATGATTCTAAGATACAAAAATAACAATATAAGAGACATTGGAGATGAATTAATGGTCTATTTTAGATTGATGAAAGGAAACTTACACTGAATCGTGAGTTTTGTGATGCCACTGGCAAACTTGGATGAGTTTTGGGATTCCTTCTGTTTCACTTTTTTAAAAAATTATTTTAATTTATGAGAAATTACATTAGCTATGACCAGTTTTATTCTAAATATATTTATTGGACCCTAAAGATTTTTACATAGCACATGTACCCCGAAACTCAGCTTGCTTTTCTGAACTTCAAAAAGAATTTCATAACCAAAAAGGGCGTGATTTTCAAATTGTTTTTAATAAATTTGATTTCATTTTAAAAACTTCTGATGGTTAAAAAAATTTTTAGGAACATTAAAATATCTATTACAATAATTTATGCAGTAAAATACCATTGGAAAGTTAATAAAAAATTATCTAAAAGAATATGTGACAAACGACATCCAACGAATTTTCAAGGAGTTATATTCCAGGAAAGCAAATGTGGTAGTTTCTTGACACAAGTTCCTTATCAGTTCAGATAGATAGGTAGTTTTTCAAATGTGATGTTTGTCTCGTTTCCGATGAAATCCTTCCAAATGATGAATAGTTTCCTCGAAATGAAAGAAATTTTTCTGTTGCTTCGAATGCATTTAGGAAATTTGCTCTTTTTGGTATGTTATTTATGATAAGATTGAAGCAATTTATTCTTCTGGATTAAAATACAAAACTGGAAGCATTTCTTCTCTGAGTAACAAATCACTCAATCAAATCAGTAGTTTCCAAAAAATGTATTTGATTCAATATTAAAATTAAATGTTTGCTTAAAGAAAGACTTTGAAACGATCATTTAACATTGAAACCTTATACTAATTGATTTTAAAAAAAGTCTTACACATCATTTTATTACTCTATATTCACTATCATCCAGATACGTGCATTCAAATAGGTGAAATAAAATTTTAAAACATTTTTACATTACCCTTCATAAATTAAATAAGCACTGCATCACCATAAAGGGTGTAGTTTTAAAATTATTTTTAATATATCGTCGCTTAACAAGTTACACCACCTATCTCAGTTTTTTTGAAATTTCAAAGAGGAAGATTCAAATTAATATTTCGCAACCAGTAGCGAATATTTTTTAATTTTTTTTACGATGTACTACGAACACGAGACCACATGTTCCAACCAGACGTGAAAAAAATTTGGAAATATTCGTTATTGGTTTCTAAAAATTCATTTGAATCTTCCTCTTTGAAATTTCAAAAAATTGAGACAGATGGTGTTGCTTGTTAAGTGACGATATTTTGCTTTATTATAAATGAGTCTAAAACTTTTGAACAAGTTTAGAAACCTTCAAATATCTCTTCAAATAATTTTTGCTGTAAAACACCATAAGCTAGTTAATAAAAAAATATCTTACAGAATGTAGGACAGACTGAATCCCTACAATCCTCAAGTGACTGCGGAAAACTTCAGTAGTTTCTTCTTACGAGTTCCATATCAATTCACCTTTCTAGGTTGTTTTTCAAATGTGACGTTCCTCTCGTCTCGTAAGACTTCCTTCCTCGTGATGAATAGTTTTCTCGAAACGGTAGAAATTTTTCTGTTGCTTCAAATGCATTCGGGAGATTTTCCTTTTTAAGAGTGTTATATATTGATAGGGTTGAAAAAATTTTGTTTCTGTACACGATAAAAATTGAAAGCTCTCTGAAAAAGCTTCCTCTGTGAGTAACAAATCACACAGTCAAATCAGTAGTTTTCAAGAATATTTTGATCCAATATTGCAATTAAATGACTGCTTAAAGAAATGATGACTTTTAAACGGATAATTAAAGTACTAAAGCTTTATGATTGAAGAAAACAGTGTGACACATAATATTATCGCGTTTTATGATCAGTAGGATGAGATGCTAATTCAAACACGCAAAGTAAATTTCTAATACATTTTTGGAGGATAAAATTACCACTGGTTTATCCATTTTTTTATTGCTTAAAAATTAGATAAATTGTCTTAGATCAAATGTCTCCATATTTTTGTGACACTGCTTAACATGATTGCTCTAGGTCATTTTCGCGATTCAAAAGTACATTTACTCGCCATGGATTATTTCGGTTATCTGCGGAGGAGAAAGTTAGACATATCTTAAATATTTTCTTTCCTTTATCTTTTCTTCTATTTCCTCTTTTTATTCATTTATTTATTATTTTATTTTTAATTCATTTTTATTTTTCTTTCGTTCATATTGTATAATATTTATAGTGTTATTATTGATAGTTATATTTCTAGTGGGTGTGTGTTATTTTCTGATCTTATATTGTTATCAGTATTTCCGCATGCTCAGGAAGGAATGGAATTTCCCTTTATTTTTATTTCCAATAAAAGGTTTAATCTGCCTTCATCATTTACAGAGAAAACAGTGTTGTGCACTGGAGACGCTATACTAAGAGTAATATTTAAACACCATTCTTTCATATGTGAACAGAATATTAATTACTCATTTGCATTTGAGAAGATTGTTTGTGGTTCATAGCGGAAGGATCATTATTTAGCCATGCTAAGCCATTCGAGCTGAGAAGGTTGTGAATGAAGTCATGTCAGTGTTCTTGATGAAAGAATGCTATTGGCAATGGCTTTATAAATCTCATAGACTTGAAGTTGTACTTAAGAGAAATTATGTAATCGTTTCATAGCCTCTTCATTCAAACATGCTCTTTCACTGCAATACTGTAAAAAAATGCAACATATGAAACTACTTAGAATTTTGAACGTTATTTTAGGAAGTAAATTGAATTAGAATAAATTTATTGATATTATGATGTAAATAAAAGTGAAAAATGATAATATAACTTTCTGCAAAGAGAGCTTGCACCAACAGTATTCACAATATGATATTCCTGATATCATAAACTAAAATGTCATGAAGGAGACTTTGAAACGAAATGCATTTAATAGTTTCACTTTGTTAATTTTGAAAAGTTTAAATTTCATTAGTGATATTTGAGAAGAAGCAGGATACACTAATTTTGAAATCATTGAAACTTATTCTATGCATAATGGGACTTCAAAAGAGGGACGAGGTATATATGAGGCTGAGTACTGTTTTAATATAAACGTATTATCTATTGTTATAAAAGTTTAGGAAAGAAAAATACAATGAGATTACTTTTGTATATTATAAGAAAAATTCGGTTATTCTTTAAAAAATAAGTAAGAAGTAAACCATCTTTCAAATGCATCCTGTAGTTATAATAGCTATTTTCCTTTGATTTATGTAAACCAGTTTATTTATATTAAAATTTTGTTAATCTTTGCATCGCTGATATTTATTGCATATTCAAAATCAGTAAAATCAGCAGATAATAAAGAAAATGAGTTTAGAATTTTGTTGTCAAATTAGAAGGTTATAAGAATGATTGCAAGAATAAGAATTCGTGTCATGCCTGAAGGATACATAAAATTGTATTGAAAGCAGCAAAGTTGTGTTTATTTTAGTCTCTTATTTGGTTTGATTTTTTTTCGCGCAATCTTCTAATAGCATAAGTTGCGCCGAAAACAGACTCTTACTTGTACAAAGTATTTAGCCAATGTTATAAATATTTCATGGTGAAAATCTGTTGTTTCAAAAATCATTTAGAGAAATATTAAAAGATAAAAAAGAATCGAGATATTGCAAAAATTACTAATCAATGTCTGCAGAATCCACTAATCATTATTCAATGAAATCAGATCTCACTGTTGATGTTTAAATAATTCTAAAAGTGTATAAAGTAAACATGATGGAAGAAAAATAATTTTTTGAGAGACTACGCAATTCTTGTACCTCTGTTATAAAAGGGTGAATTTGCAGCTTAAAAGTAGTTTCAGGAATTCTCAATTCCATGGCATGTATTTTGTTCAAACTTTCAAATCAGTAACACTGTTACTTATAAAGAAATAACAAAAATGCATAAATATAAATTTGTGGAAAAAAGAATTTTTTTCATTTGCAAGGATACATATGTGAATTACTCATTACTAATAAGTCTGAATACGGCGATAGTATATTATAATTCAATGCAAACTAAGTTTTGAAATCGCACGTCAAAGCTAGAATATTTGCTTCGATTCAGTTCTATATATTTAATTCATAGCCATAAGTAAACCAAATTTTTAGAATACAATTTTAAGATTGTTTCAAGATGGAGATGGTTCGGTAATCATTAACAAAATATATTAATCTTATGCAGGATTTTCGTAGGAAACATTTCAAAGATGAAAGCTTAATAAAGGCGTTAATAAGTAAAGCTAAAAGAATAACTCTAAAGAATTTTATTGAAATCCCATCTTTCAGAACTGCCTAATCATAAGAAAATTACGAATTAATCCAGGTCGAATTTCATATCTCAGTCAATAAATGGGTTATTTAATAAAAAAGAATATTTAGGGGACACTTAATTATATTTATAAAAATAAAACAATTATCGAAATCAGAGAAATATGTTTAACACCTCAACTGTCGTTACCAAGCGTCATAAATGTATCGAATTATCGTATTTCTTACTTATTATCGAAAAAACAATTTCATCACAAATGATATCATCACATAAGAAGTTAAGTATTATCCATAAATGCATCTTCTCATGGATTTTTGCCAGAGCCTCTACGCCAACACACTCTCAAATTGGAAGACGTCATCTAAAGATACATCACTGAAAGCAAAAGAGTTAATGGGATTCAGGAAAAGGTTCCGTTATAATATTAAAAGCACAGAGCAGAAAAAAGCAGCTTTAAATTATAGATAGTTTAACCATATAATGAGATATTTTAGAGTCAGACTCGCTCTTTGCTTTTGAAAATGTTAATTTTCGGTATCTAGGACGTCTCCTATTGTATTGACATTAATTATGCTTATATTAAGTTCTGCTTCATAGAGCTTTGGATTAAGTTTCGTTATTTCGCCAGAAAAAAAAACAGATTTAATGATACTGTTAATATTTTCTTTACGTCATACGGTTATTTCAAACAAAGATACTTCCAATACTCTCTTCACCAAAAAAATTCTTATTCGCCAAATAAATTTATAGAGAAGGCTAAATGTTGCGAATTACTAATAGTTATTTTAAGCATCGAACCATGAAGCTCTGTCATTAAAGGTATTCCATATTGATAAAAGAATGGTTTTTTTTTCCTCTATTTAGTCTGGCTCTAAGATGCGAGTTAAGAAGTTGCTCGCAAATGACGTTACTTGAATAGCATTTAATTCAATTCTATAACACAGTTACTAAGTCGACTGTACAGAACATGCAGGAAATTCTGACAAAAAAATACTTCAAACTCGCCTCAAGAAATATTCATTCGGTTTCACGACCTCTAAAATAGTATCATTTACCAATATAATTTTAAATGAAAAAAAATAATTCTTTCTGCAGCAATTGCATATTGGAAATTAAATTATAAGGGGAAAGAAAATTGAATTGTTAATTTGTTTAATATCTTTAGCTTTTTGATTGAAGAATAAACTGATATCATAAAAGAATGTTTTAAGAAACGATTTTGTCATTAGATATTTAAATAATATCACTTATTTCAATCTTGTTTGTAGAAATAATTTTTGAATATTAAATAAATATTTCTTCTAAAGACTTTCATGTTTTACTAATGGTTTTCCTCTCTCATATAGCTATAAAAATTCAATTTATTCGAAATTTTAATTTTTATATTAGATATATATGAATTCGTTATATTATAACAGTTGTAAATAACAAAATTTAACAAAAATATTAAATATAAATTAATTAGCCAAAAAATAATAAAAACTCTTTGTATTATATAGAATGGCGCATATGCAGTTATTTCTAATAAAATACAGATACAAATAATAGAAAAAACAAAACAAAAAGTTAAAAAAGAAAAAGTATAAATAAGAAACAGAAGATTTAACAATAACGATAACAATACACCTTTCTGCGCGCTCAACGCAGCAGCATCAAATGATTGCATCAACAAAAAATTTAAACGATTAATATTTAAAACACATGATATAGAATTTAGAAAGTAAAAGAAAAATATTCAAAATGGAAGGAATGAATGAGAACCCGAATGACGAACTTTTTCAAAGCCCACTCCCCACAGATGTTCTAAAATGGACAAAATTTTCTTTCAAGGGTAAGATTATAAATCAAAAGGACACAATCCCTTAGTGTCCTGAATTCTGTCCAACCGCAATATAAGAAATATTTCCCTTTGAAAAAATCAAGAGGCAAATAAAATCCTTCATGAAAATCCAAAAGATGCTAGAGTGAGTAAAATAATTTACCCTCTCTGCCAAAATTATAATGAAGACAAGAGACGCCAGACACAAAAGGACAAAGGAAGTAAAAAGTTTTGGAAGCAACGAACCTAGCTCCATCCATGAAGAAAAAATTCTAACTAATTAACCAGAAGAAAAAATGCTAATATTTAAACAGTTATAACAAATAGAAATTCAATTCAAATATTGTTAAAGCTTTTGATCATTTAAAGAATATTCTTAAAGATAACGGATTCCCAGATTTTTTCATTAGTATTAATAGTTTTTTTTAAAAGGAGTGCAGAGAGTTTCTAGATTATCTTTATTAATAGTTTATTTTTTATTTGTTAGAACTGTTTATATATTAGCCTTTTTTCTTCTGGTTAATTAGTTAGAATTTTTTCTTCATAGATGGAGCTAGGTTTGCTAGCTTCCAGAACTTTTTACTTCCTTTGTCCTTGTGTGTCTCGCGTCTCTTGTCTTCATTATAATTTTGGCAGAAAGGGTAAATTATTTTACACACTCTAGTATATTTTGGATTTTCATTAAGGATTTTATTTGCCTCTTGATTTTTTTCAAAGGGAAATGTTTCTTATATTGCGGTTGGACAGAATTCAGGCCACAAATTTTATACTTTTAATTATAATCTTACCCTTGACAGAAAATTTTGTCCATTTTAGAACTTCTATGGCGAGTGGGCTTCGAAAAAGTTCGTCATTCGGGTTCTCATTCATTCCTTCCATTTTGAATTTTTTTTTTTACTTTCTAAATTCTATATTATGTGTTTTAAATATTAATGGTTGTAATTTTTTGTAGATGCAATCACTTGATGCTGCTGCGTTGAGCGCGCAAAAAGGTGTCTTATTATCGTTATTTTTTAAATCTTCTGCTTCTTATTTATACTTTTTCTTTTCTAACTTTTTGCCTTATTTTTTTTATTATTCGTTATATTATAATTTCCTTAACCCCTCTGATTGCTTTTCCCATAATTTCCGCTAGTTGGAAGTAAGTCTTTTTTCTGCTGCATCCTGCGATTTTCTCTAGCTAATATGTTTACTTAGTACTACTAAAGTGTTCAGTCACATTATATTAATAAAGCTTTGCAAATAATTAACAATTCGCTTGGCTCAACGGTATTTGAACATGTTTGTAAACGTTGTACCAGTTCGCACTGCGAGCAAATTCCGAAGAGATCCTCCAGACCTTCAAACACATTCCATCGCACTCATCTTTCGCTCGGTATTTATAACTTTTCCGACAGTATTTGAAGTCACATAGCATTATCTAGTACATTCTCTATATCTCCATTCCTAAATGATATATTTGAGGATCTTGCGCCAGGGAAAGTCAAATCAAATGAAATCCTTATAGAGATAGGACGATCACTCTAATATTTTCGAGGACCTTCATTTTTGTCGCCAAGTCTCATAATGATCGCCAAGGTCAGGGGATATTGACTAAGCCTCCCCTCTGGCATTCTAAAAGAACTTCTATAAATGTATCTTTCCAAACATAAGTGACATTACAGGTTCATAACAAGCAGGATATGCAAGCAGAAGTATAATATACAGAAATTTATATTTCAAGAATTTGATAATTAATAGAATCCGATCTTCCATTAGGCACGGAACCAAGATACGAATCTACTAACGTGAATTTTTAATTTTATTTTTCCAAAACTATTAAAATTGCAAAAACAAGAATTTCTTTTTAGAATCTTCATAACATCGCACATAACATTAGTGAAACATTTTTTAAAAGCTATATAGGAAAAGAAATCTTTTGAATATTTTAAATCTGATTCATTCTAACCCTACACACAATTTGTAATAAGATGACTGTTCTTTTAACAATATATTTGCCGCAATTTGTCAAAAATATGGCTCCTTCATATTTAGAATTCAAAAACACAAACAAAAAAAGGGCTCCTCTAATTCTAAATTTGCATTGCATCCATTATTTATTATGATTATACATTCTAAATATCCTTCTAATCCACTTTATAAGAAAATAAATAAATAAGCCCTGTGCCATACTTATTTCTGAACATCCATCTTCAATATTCTAAATTAAAACTCAGCTCTAAAAGTAACTTCGAAATTAATCGATGAGGCATACCCCATTTCGTTTCCTAGAACTACATAATAACAGCTCACCACAACCAAAATGAGGAATAAAATGCGGTAAAAGTGAAACTAAGACTTCATTATGTCCTGAAAATATTTCAATAACTTCTGGAAACTTCCAACTATACCGGAAGCACTCCATTGCTTCTCTTTTAATAAGCAAAGTTTCTGATTCCGTCCGGAAGTAGTATTAAAATTGCATGATACAGGAGGATTTGAAAGACGTTTAGAAAACTTCACAGACTCAGTTTCTGATATAACAGCCTATCGATTATTAGAAAGGATGAATTTTTAACAGGTAGCGAAGCATGTATACACTAAATTATACGTGTGCTTGGAGTATAATGACTATTATATATAATATGTTTAACATGGGATTGAAGATTGCTGCAGAAATGTTGATAAAATGAACTTTTAGTGTTGACTCGGGTTTATATTAAGTGAAAGGTTTTGAAGATTGGGTGGAAAATGAGGAATGCCGTTAAATTTGACCATCCGTCGTTCGCTCTAAAATTTATAATATAAAAAAACATGCAATCGAACATTGTTCATTAATCTTAAGCATAAAATTGAGATATAAATTAAAATACGCAGATTTAAATTTACAGCTAATTCCAACACTGTATTTAGTCTGTTTACAAGCTTCTGTATAGAAATTAAATAAATAGATTTTTAGTGCTAAGTGAATTTGGATTGTTATAATTATTCTTAGAAAAATGTACATATATATTCATTAAATCTCATATGGAAAAATGTCATATATAATCTTAACTTAAAATAGAACTAATTTCATTCTTTGATTTTGTGTTTAAAATTTAAGATTTGCTTCGTATGAAATTAAATGATGTTGATTTCTTATTAAAATTAAACAGCATTTTCTAATTTTATTTGTTATCTGTTGTGTTTCTGGTTCCAGTAAACAAATTGGTTCACCACATTGCTTATTTGTGATATTAGGTATTAAGAGGAATGTAACTTTTTAAATTATTTTTTTTGCAGGAAAAATGCGTAATTTTTAAGATGAAATACAATTATTTCTTTTTAAAAAATATACCCCTGTCTCTTTAACCAGGCTTAAATTAAATTTCGTTTTCATAAAGTATAAAATTTTAATTTTAAAAATTAAAATTTTTGCTAAAAATTAATTAATTTTATGATTTCTTCCAAGCATGAGGAATAAAACTCCTCGTGAATTCTTTAGCTTGAAAATAACTTAACGCTTTCTGAAAATACCAATTATATAGGCTACTCGTTACTAGAGAAATAAAACCGAGGAATACGATTACCCTTCATGCCGCAGTCAAAAAAATAACCAGTGTACGGATTAATACCCAATTAGAAATCCTAATGCACGAGAGTCTCATCATTGGGCTGTAAACAGGTCAGACACCTATCAGGTGTATCGTCTTTAACAATGCAGTATTGAAAACATTGTATATGTATTATTTCACAAGATGCTCAATACTATATGATATAATAGGACGAAAAACTGACTGCAGTTAATTCTAAGAGTTATTATATATATATTCGATTGAAATCAAACATACATCTATGGGTTTGATCTTTTAATGTCTATTGTACCTGTGAATACATTTATGTATTAATATTAAGCATTTGACTTTACAAATTTCTCTAGTGACTAAATTCGCATTATTTTTTTCTGAATGTGATGTCGTTCCTTCGCAGTATGTGCCTATAGAATACCTGAGAATTATATATCATAATATAACATCTTTGAATAAATAAATTTTACTTTAAAAATTTAGAAATACTGCATTCGATGTACATGTGACGCACGGATAAATCGACGAAGTCATTAATGATATTGGCAAAACCTGAATAATATTTATCATCAAATCCATGATTACTTTCTAACCCACGATTCCAAACAAAACATTTGTTCCTACTGTGCTTTCCAGCCTCTTCCTCATATAAATGCATTGCAATCAGTAGCCAGGCAATAGAAGGCAGATTTTTAGAGATGCACTGTAAGAGAAAAGGATTCGGGAATGCACTAATAACCTGCGAGTTTCTGCTCAATTATATACCATACAAAAACCATGTTTCTGTACTAAACAGGTAATTATATCCAGATAACTGATGGTAAATGGTGGTTGGAATTAAACCTTAATACCAGGAAAAGATTAGGGCTCAAAATTGAATGTTTAGTAGCTGCCGCTTAATATGATTACTTCAGTACTTAAGAATTTTGATAACATTAACCGACTGATATCAATAACGGAATTGGGTAAAAATCAACTATATTTTTATCACATCAGGGGAAAGGAAAAACATTTACCCAGGGCTATCTATAATTTATTTCAAAAATAACAATTAAAAAATCCATTAATTGTTGTTTGTCGACAATTAAACCTTAACAGTTCACTTATATATTGCTCGTACTCGCATTGTTTCTTAAAATTAGTTGAACGGTACTCCACACCGTTTTTCAGAATATCAAGTGCTTGACTTGGGGTTCGTTCGAGGATTTTCGTCAACACATTGTCCCCGTCGGAATCAGCAATGTTTATTGCTGGGTCTTGCTCACAAACAGATTGGCGAAATTCCCAATTTTGCAATTCGGCAGCTACTGGAATGTTCCCGTCAATGGTTATCCACTCTTCATACTCTTCCTTTAGCATACCTTCATTGGGTTGATGACAACTGAAAGTTTTGTTTCACAGAAACCTCCGTTGACGAAACAGGTTCTCATCATGTCATCCGATATCCGATTCCAGGAACTCCCTAAGAGAAGCACCCCTAGATGTTTCCTAACAAGTGCAGTGAGAAATTCCCCGAACGCTAAACGTCAATCCTGTTGAAAATGAAAGATCGGCGAATTTTCCACTTCAAAACTGATAACATTAAACGATGTATTGATCACACTAAACGAATATTCTTGTCTACATTTGAATACATCGGATCGGGATCAGAGATATTTGATAATATAAAGCGAATGACAACATTAACCGCGATCACATTAAGCGGCGTCCACTGTACTTCCGAATTGAACTTTAGCATTAAATCTTGGCAGCCTTTAATCAAACAGATTTTCTGCTCGGAAATTAGCCTCTGAATTGACATAATTATTCAATGTACTGGACCAAATGAAATTATTTCGGTCCATACTACACTGCTGTGGATTTAATTTTCGACTGCTCAACTTCAGTCACGACTTTTTAACTTTCTCATATACAAACTTCATAAAGGGATTGTATAATAATCGCCAAAAATTTCACTTCAACTATTTAATGAATTTGCAGATTTTTTACATCCACGAGTCCGAAAACAACATTTTTGGAAGTACATCTGCCTGCAAGTTCGTGTGAAAAGGATAACTCAGAAAAGCAACGCCCTAGAATGATTGAAATTTGGGTATAGTTTTGTCACCAGAATTGTAAATGTGCATGTAAAAATATATTACAATTCTGTACTAAATCCATTTTGTACAAATTTTGGACTAAATCCGTCATAGTGTTCACTTTCTATCATTGAAATTCTTAGTGACAAATCCAAAGATAGAAGAAACAGATAGCTTTGAAACTTTGGTTAGTAAATTGAAAGAAAAATCCAACGGTTTCGGCCCCCAGGGTGCGACAGTTACGCTCCGTATTTTTAAAAGCAATCTATCTCAGACAAAGGAATACTTCCAGCCAGGTAACGTTGAAGACCAGTTCACTCACAGAAATATCCGTTAAATAAAGTAATTTATAATTTGTTAAACCTTGAAACGTTAAAATAAATTGCATAAAAAGTTAAAGCAATTAATAATTAAGTTGATTACTAGACAAATAAATATGAAAAAGATATTTAATAAAACTGTAAAAATTACCGTTGATAATTTAAAAGTTTAAAAAGATGCTACAAGATAGGAAATAAACTATGGTGGCGAAAATTCAAATTATTTGAAGATACTGGTAAAGCCGAAAAATGATGTAGTTGCATTTTTTGGCAATCTAACTGTTCTTGTGTATGTAGGTAAGCGTGATAACTCAAAAATGCAATACGACATATGAATGGATTTAGTAGAGGGTGAACAAAACGTCCGTAGAAACTTTAAAAACCGGAAAAATATCCGAAATAAAAAATGGCTTGCAGGATTAGCATTGCTAGGCCACGGGAATATTTTAAGACAAGGAAATAAATAACTCAAAAACAGCCGATAGGTAGTGCTGACGTACACAAGTCAAAGAAAAGATACGCAAATAACGATCAGAATGTCTCAAAATTATTTATTGTAGCAGTACGTGTTCCATATGACCACCACCACAGGGGATAACACATTACAGGCGAGTCAAAAATCCAGCAACGGCAGAGTGCAACAGTCAATGGTCGCTGATTCCTGGTTCACGTAAAACAACTTCACCAACAAAGCTTTATTCTTCGTTCTCAGCATCCATGTTCACTTGTTGTGGTTGTGGATTAGGCGCGCAAGTTCTTATAATCGTCTCATTTGCATATTTCCACCGAAGTCGCTTGTCCCAGAACCATCTGTCGGCTGGTTTTTTAGTTACTTTTTTGTCTTAAAAAATGCTCGTGACCTAAAGATAGTAACCCTGCAAAGCGTTTTTTATTTCGGTTATTTTTCCGGTTTTTATGAATTTTAAAATTTCCTACGGACTTTTTGTTCACCCTGTATTTAATTTTAACAACAAATTTATAGATCTGTGTCTATGTTTGGGGCAAATCGGTCTAAGGGAAAAGGGGCTGTTACAAACTGAACACTCAATTATATTCACGATACAACAAACCTATATAAAAACGAACTAAATTGTGAAAGTAACAACAGAGGAGGAGATCCCTTCTGCTAATTTGAAGATATATTTTTTGATTGCGTTTATTTATCGTGCGAGCGAAAATAATTTAATTTGGTTTAGAAACAACCGTTTTAATATCATTTTCATAACATAGCAACAAGTGAATCTATTAATTTTGGAAATACAGATTCACATATGCAGAAAACCCTTTTTTTCGGCTATCTTCTGCGCTACGAATAGTAAAAATATTATGTTCTTCGCTTTTAAAGACTACCATGTCGTTTCGATATAAATGTTTTTTTTTCAATTTTGAAATGTATGTTTTTACAATTTTTTGTACTATGATGTAATTAATGATTAAATATTCTTATAAGTTAGTGAAACTAATTTTTAAAAATCAAGTAAAAAGAATACGCAACACACAAAATTAGAGTTTCAATGTTACATGACATATGTCAAAAGAAGTTATCCATGGCTTGATGCTTTTTGTCACAATGTGAGGGAATTTTATGCTTTAGATCCACAAGTTTTTTCATATAATAGAATCGAAATGAATTACATTTTCCTCTTCTGAAAGCATCTCCACTAATATAAATTTATTTCCAGGGATCTCCAGTTTCAGAACATTAACTTTATCGTTTCAGACAATAAATGCATCTGTCAGCATAAGGATAATTTATTGCCTTGAATCGAAAATCTGATTACGATGGAAAATATGGAATAACGTCTCCGGATACAGCTACTGAGTTTAAACTTGTTTACATTTTCGAGACAAAGTATTGCTTCTTCCACTGATTACACTACTCAGTTTGTATTACACAGAAACCTGTTGAATATAGGAGGAATGATACTTTACATTCTACTTGGAATGCCGTCTAGATTTAGTTCTACGTCCCGTTTTGAAGTAACACGAGGACTATTTTGGACGTAGCTCTTAATTTTGAACCGCAGTCTGACGACACGTGAAATGGTACCCCCTCTCCAAACTTACCGCACCACACCAACGGGAGGACATTTGGCACCGACGGATTTTTACGTGCACCAGACCAGCTTACACGGCGGTTCTTCGGTGGAATCGCTTTTCGAACCTGAAACCCTCCACCTCCGAGGTCGAGACCTTACCATCAGGTCACCGCGGCCTATTTTGTCTAGAGAAAGACGACAAAGCGTAGCGACATCTGCAAACTATTTCTCCATTCATTTTCTTGACATAATTCTTGAAACCATACCATCAAAATATATTTGATTCAAGATCTTTTCTTTTTAAAACTGCCTTTCTGGTGGCGGAGGATGATACGGGATAATTTATTATTATCTTTGTTGGAAAAGTTACTTTCACCCCTCCATCGAATCATTCTTTCCTGTCTTGGAATTTCAATACATTTTCGATGGTTTTGCAGATAAAGTATTGCTATCGTAAAAATATTCTATTTCGAGATTTTAATGAAGTAACCATTAAATGCTCAGTGTTATTTTTAAGCAACATACCCAATCTTGTCTTATAAATTCTTCAGAATAAAACTGAAGCTGCAATGCCTGTTGTTCCAAATAGGACACATACTGAAAATGTTATTAAATCAATTTACATCATATAAGACGGAACCCTGGGTGTTGATAAAAAATAAATTGATGCTTTTAATTTGAGGTTGAATATTTTTAGCCTTGCTTGTACGTTGAGAATACCATATTTTATTCTACAAAAAATTTAAAAGGAAATTCCTTATCCTTATTATTATTTAATAAAATCCATCTGTGTTTGGTATTATAGAATTTTATCAGGGATTTTTTCTAAAATAAATCCCAGTGTTGTCAGTTGGTAACAAACTGTTTTTAGCTATTAACCATACTTAGAACAAAATAGGATTCTTTTTAAAAAAATTCCCATGTTGCATTCAAGAAATGAAAGCCAAAAAACATTTTAAAGTCATTTTTTTCAAAATCGCTCTTTGAAGGGTTAACATGCTTCAGATCTGCCTGAAGCCGAAAATTCCATCTTTTAGATAATGACTGTCTATCTGTCCTTACGTTTATGGAATCTATACTTCAAAAGCTTAAGACGAAAAAAATGGAATTTA